>DWPC01000191.1:0-11951 GCA_018251435.1 Oarisma aurantiaca
CCCATCTTGCGTAATGCGAGCTTTGTTCCCAGCGCGACGGATATTTGTATGATGAGTTAAATACCTAGGTTCTATATTCACTATTATCTAGCACTCAGCGCCTGGCTTATAAGTTATTTCCATCGTAATTCAGTTACCGATTTTTCTCTAAAACTTCAAAAAAGATCCGTTACAGTAGTAGGTACTTACAGTCAGGATCATAATGTACAATTTAATTTTTCAAAGTCAAAGATAATTTATTGTGGACAATAGGTAGGTACATGCTTTGGTTGGATACATTATTTGGTTTCGAACTCTGTCTTACCTGTCACTTTACTGACAGAAGTTGAGTAGATACCTAAGTTCGTGTTGTAGGCCAGGATGTGGCCTTGATTCTGTGTTGTCCATGACGCCCTCGACACAGGGTCACAGCTCCATGGAAATATTTTTCATATGTTATACGATGCGGAGCGCAGACATCTCCTAAAGGCATTAATATTATACCTGCATGTACCTGAGTTCTTTGCTATCATTACACTGGTACTCACCACTCACTAGAAACTAATGAAAAGCAATAACTGCTTCTTAACGACCAATAAATCCCAATTACATGCCCATTCATGGAGATTAGTACATAATGTTAATGTACTCGAAATTAATACCTATGACCATTAAGGTCAGAACTATCAAATTATACAAAGTCCGCTTCAATATAGTACCTACTTGGAATATATTTGACATTGGAGCCTTTTCGTTTGACCTTCGATATGTGAAAATTACCAACAATATTCAGCCTAATTACATAGTATTAATTGGTTAATTAGTGTCGTTATATCGTAATCGTACCTTGAAATAAAATTATATAGTGACTTTGTTGGAACTATTTCCTTGAATTTGTATATAATTAAAAGATTAAATTATAAATTGCCTACCTACCTATCAATTTAAATTTTAGGATATTTGTGCGGGTCCATCTTTGAATATGAATTTTGAACAAACTTGTATTATAGGTATTAAAAATAAGAAAGTTACATATCAATCCTGACATACCTACATACTATGTATGTATACACATTTATGTGAGATAAGATGATAGTATCTGAATGTATCATTTGTTATGAATCAATAGCTATTCCTTAACTTTTCTGATATTGTCTCAACCAAATGGTTAACACATGTCATAATATCCACAATTTCAAATGAGAAAGGAAAAAACTGAAATACGTTCAGAAAAATAAATGAGAGGGCGAGACTATTACACGGAAATAATTATCGTAATTATAAGTGTTAAAGCGAACACGAAAAAGGGAGAACGCAACAGAGTTTTATAATTGTAATAGCAAATGTATTACTATTCTAGCACCATATAGAGAGCATCCATCCGCACTCGCAATTATGATCGTTGTTTCGTAACGGTGGAAGAAAAGATAAGGAAACCTGCGGGAGTAAAAACTACGGCATGTGCAATTCACCTGCCTCGGCCGGGCCTTTCACTAGCCGGCCATTTGCTTAGCTCGTCGCGGCATCGGCATTCGGCAAGAAACTAACGACGAGTTACATGTTCACTACGACTGACGCAAAAGGGCTCAAGGATAAAAGAATTTGCTGTCAGACTTACGTCGCTCCTCAATTTATTACTTATTTCGTGCGAAATACCTTTTGCAATCTTGCAACATCTAGGCATATCGATTTCGAAAGTCCTTTCAATGAATCAACATCGCCGTCAATCAGACATTTATTGAAACATGAAAATCACGTTAGCGCTAAAAATAAAAAGTTCGCGGCACCGACGATCAATTTTGCCCAATACGAATTTAGTATCGCGTGAGAAAGTCGTCAATCAGAAATCGCAAAGTGATGATAATTCGAGATGACAAAAGCTACTTACGAACTGCCTCCACCGGTACCACTTGTCACAGCGACGATTATAAATTTGCATACGCTGGACCAAAATTCGGCCGTCCAGTCTGTCACATTATGATTAACGACACATGCCTTGTTTGCGGCTGATGTATCAGGTGGATTATTTATCTTGTTTCGGTACCAGTGGCACAGATTACTGAGCTGTGTGCAATCGAATGGTGACGTCATCGAGTTATCTATCGATACTTTAAACGAGTACGTTTCATTTGTTACAGTTTATTACCCTATGAATTTCTTATTATATTGGGAACGTAGTTTAGTCAATGATAAATGATTTTTAAAAATGTTTCATGAGATAAATGTGACAGAACTAAGTCTCATAGAGGTGTAAGCAACGGAGTGGTATCGGATTTCTCCGGAATGTAACTGCAAAAACTTTATGCTGATGCTAAAAGTTCAGTAACAACTTTAATATGCAGTCGAGACTCGAGATAACAATTCTTATAAAATTTACATTCCTCTTGCGCCTCATTTAGTCGAATGCACGCCGTACATCTTAGTAAGTGCGCATTTTCGGGCTAAGATGACGTCTGGAGATTAGATTTGACATCCCAGTTTTACGACTGGTTTAGATGTCGTAAAATTGTTACTCGAGTGGGAATGGTATACGTCGCCAACTGGAGAACGTGCTAATCGATTTTGTTGAAGGAAATGTGCCATGGCAGCTCGTGGGTTTAGCAATTTTCAACTCGATGTAATATTTTAGATCAGTATGTTTTAAACTGTATATGGGTACGAAAACGATCAACAAGTCTTCCATAACTATGTATGTAATGTCAATATGTGTAATAATATTTCAAATCATATCAAGTTTTACGTAAATAACGATCTAAATTGATTTCTCTGGGTAGGTTGGGCAACTCCAGTTTCCTGCCCTCATGCAGCCTGAGTCTGCTCAACTTATTGCACAACCAGTAATAACACCCGCTTAGTTGACAAATCGCCACTTGGCTGGTTTAAAGTTACCTTCCAGTAAAGCAAGCGCAATGCTATCGAATTCATAATCCTTTGAGACAAGTATGGACACGTATGTATGTAAATATTAAACAAGGCAGCATTTTTGTCCACTTATTTTTATATTGCACAAATTTTTATTGTAATGTATGATTTATATGTAAAAGAAACAATTGTTCTTCTATGATTTCTCCTCAATGTACTATTTTAAAAACGAGTCAGTGACTAAGTGAAAATAATTAAACTGTGTTTATAAAATCTGCAGGTCTAAGTCACGTTAATTAAAGCTGAAGCGTAAAATCAAATCCTTTGTTCTATGTATTTTCTTGTTAAATAATACTAAATGCGAATAAATGAATGGTACCTATTTTACTTTAATGTTAATCTTATTCTCGTTTGGTTTCAGGTAAGTCATTATAAACAGCGGTTCAGACGACGCGCGGCAACAAACGCACTCCGCTCAACAAGTATTTTTATTAGTGCCTTTTTTATTATACTGTCATATAATGATGGTGATTAATTTTATAAATTTTGTTGCTAACTGTGGATTATTTGCGGTACTCTCAAAGCACAACGAGGCTGATTGACATAAAATACCTATAATCACAACATACGTAGAGCCCACTTACCGTGCGGAGTTCATAATTTGGTCTTTTGTTTTTACTTTGGAGTCCATAGTTCTGTTGTAAAGATTTACTCAAGTACCAATTTTATAGTGATTTGGAAGAAATAAACCTCTAATTGGCTTAATGACGGTCGTTTTACGATTACAGCCGAGACGCGCCGCCTGTTCGTAGAATCAAAATGCTGTCTGAGGATTCATTAGGTCGACCCATAACATAGTATGTTTAATTTATAATCTTAATGGAGTTACGTTTACAAAAAACTAAAAAGTTTTATCGTCGCTGGACAATTGTCGGAGAGCAGCGTATGTAATAAATGAGTACTTGTAATAGTTCTAATTTTAATATCCGTTGCTAGACTTTTTAATTGAAAGAGCATTTAATGGTGAAATGATGTAATATCATCGTAAGCGAAATCGCAATAAGTCAGCACATAAGTACGTACATAAATTCGTTTAGAAGCATAAATACATATATTCTTTAATTTAACGTATAAGTTTAAAAATGTTGAACGGTCGACCCACATCGCAGGTGAAACGCACTTGGGCCGACGCCCGCCACGTTGGTTTTGTTTATCTGTGGGAATGACAGAGAAAAGGGCCTGAAGTTCCGCGTTTCATTTTGAGTAGGCATACTCATTCAAAATTCTGCCTTGTAGCACCCTCGACTCTAGAGGAACTTTCGGTGTTATTCTTAGTACATTGACTAATCTTTTGTGCTGTGTTACGTAATTGGTTTTGATATTGCACTTGGCTTTTTATATTCGTAACGTAATGCGTGAAGGAAAGAAATTTTTATATACGGAAGTATTTTTTACTACACCAGAAATACCCTTTTGAAATAAGGAAATTTTTAGCTGCACGTCATGATTGCATCATTACAGAATACTATTCAATAAAAAAATGTATGCAACATGTGTATGTGTAATCAATACACGCATGCATCGGGTCCGCAATTTCGACTTGCATGCATGCTGCATTCAAATTACCTACTTGTGAAAATTCTTGGCTGTTTACAATAACAAACTAGGAAACACTAATAATAAGCTCACAAGACGTCGAGTTGAGAGTATCGATCGATCCGGGTCGTGGATCGAGTCCCGAGGCTGCGCGGGCGGCGGCGCGGCGGCGGCGCGTAGGCAAATGGACGGCTAATTGCGTAAAGGAAAAAAAACAAAACCTACGGCGTTTCCATTGCGCGATCCGTGACGACGTCGTGTGCACCGTACACACGGCAACAGATATTGAATCACTAGTGTCTCTAATCTGGAATATTCAAGTAAGTTATGCCCAAAGTCAACGCGATTTCACGGTTAAATTACTAGATCCGTTGACTACTTCACGTACGGTTAACACATTGAAGGAATTTTTGCTGTTTGTACAAGTGTTTTTGTGTATACTTTGTACGATAATGTTTAAACAATAAAATTATTAGGTAGTTATTTAATTATTCAATTAACATTCTGTAGCACTGCACAGAACCGGCAATACAATTGATATAATATACCATAATCAGAAAACAAATTAAATAACATTAACCTTACAACGCGGCAGCATCAATTTTCGGGAAACATTTGACATCATTAAATTCAAAATGTCATAAAATTCACACAATCAAACATGACATTCATACAAAACGGATGTTTCGGTTACGAAGACAATTTTGACATTATCTGCTGTTATTACGATTGCAGCGTGTAAATAATTTTATTCAAAGGGCAGATGTTATCAACAATGCGATCAAGGTTTCCTTGCTCAAAGTTTAACATTGTTCTAGGATGATGACACGTTACACCTACTGAAATATTTTCGTGGCGTATTTTTATTAATTTTTCGTGCAATGGAAACACGTAGCGCTCGATGGAATGCATTTCGAGGCAAGATCACAATGAGCCCAGGGAGTAATTTCCTTAATTCCACACTCGGCGCTTGTTCCCGTCTATATATCCCATTTATATAGAGCCACTCTTTTCGGCATACCACGACATAATGGCTTTGAACTGTGGGAAATATGGGGGCTTCAAAATATCTCCCGTGGAATGCATTTTGATAGGTCCCATTAAAGGACTTTGTTAGAATACTATTGAATGTTTTCATTGTATTGCTAATAATACCTACTTCAATCATTTATTAGCTCGCTATTTTTCTCAATTCATTTCAACTCAATGCATTATATAACAAAAGATAAATGAAATGATTTTGATTGAATATTTCTTTAAAAGCTTATAAAGGAAAAAAGTAAAATTTATATACTTTAATTTATATAACCTTCAACGTTTATTTAGTACTTTAAAAGTTCTAAATCGGCGAGAAAATCATGTAAGTACCTACACGTCTCTTATGGTATGACCATTAATTTGTCTAGCTTTAGTTTATAAGTTTGTTCGCCCACAACGTTTGAACAACTTCGACACGTCCCTCGACCTAGTTCACCAGGCCGACCACCGACCACTGACTACCAACCATTGACCACCGATCAACCATTGACCACCGACCATTGACCACCGATCACCGACCACCGCCCGACCATCGAACACAGCCGCCGCGCCACAACACCCACTTTATATAATGTGGCAGGTAAACAATTTTCACGACAATTATCTCTTTACGTAACTCCCCGCAATGGGCTTTAATTACATAAAAGATATTACGGCACCGTCATATTTTTTCCCAGCATCTCTCAAATACTGGTCATTTTTAATAAGAACCACCTTCGTTTAAACGCTGTTTGTCACGGATTGTTGATGTACTAAAAGCAGCTTTAATAGCGACACGTAACGTTTATAATTGCTCAGTCGCTAATTATGGACAGTAAGTAGCCCACCGTACAGGGCTAGGTTGCGTATGCGCTTGGGTCGTTCGCAGAAGCCTAGGGAGCTCCGTAAACGTGCTTGTTGCCGCTATTAGAACTGCAATCTTTTTACGTCGCCACATTCTCTGTAAATGCACCGAATGAGTGACTGAATACTTCACTGTAACGAGATGTCCATTCTTTAGACCTGTGTTATTAAAACGGCACTTATTTTTGTGGCAACATTAATTAATTCTGTTAAGACATTTATACTAAATTTTGGTAAATATTTATGTTTTGTCTCATAGTGTTATTTTCCTGTTTACAAGGAGTTTGTAACATTTACTCATGGCGCCAAGTCTTAGATAATAATAATTATGTTATTCCCCGAACAGTTCTAGATCCGCATGTTCGTCACCCGAAAATATAAATCGAATCGTATTTGAGTCACAGAATTCTGTATAACTTAGCAAAAATACACCCTATTCGTATGCATAACAACGCCATCAGTCATTTGGTACTCGTACTGCGGTTTGGCGATGGCCGCCACCGTGCGGTTACTAGCGACCGTCTCGTCTTACATTTTAAGTAACGTTTGTTTATTTGTATGTATTTCATATTAATGCTTAAGTGACTAGAGTACTAAACACGTGATTAAGTATTCCTTATAACTTTGTAGATTAAGGAGAGTTATCTTGAGTCAGTATAGCATCGTATTATTATCTTTGATTTACGGAATAGCAACCCTATTTAATATACCTTGTCATGTGGCTAAATAACATATCATTTATTCATTTCACGTCGATAAAAATTGTCCAAGCTTAAATTACACAATACTCTTTGAGGGTGTGACAAGCATAGCGCTATAAAAATGCGATTTCCAAACAGCTGGATATGGCGCGGAAATAGCCGAACGTTGCGGCGCGCGCGCACCGCAGTAGGCCATCGAGCATTCCGATGTGTGATTTCATAGTCGAATGGCTATTTAGACATGCGGCGAAAATCGGTGAAGCATGCGCTCGAATATCCCTCGAGCTCTCAATATTCATAACGGACTGCCATTGTTTCCCGTCTTCACCAACGTCACGTATGGACCGGCGCCATATTGAAAGGGACGTGTTGTAACGCACCCAGAATGAGTAGACCCTTCAATTGTGACAGCTCCGCTCACTGGCCACGAGCGACTCACCAGTGGAAGGTCCGGTTACTCTGGCAGTTTTCCTGACCCAAAGAAAATTATGAATGCATCTCTTGAAAGCGCCGCAGCGCATTAAAATCAGGGGCTGCTAGGCGGTAGCTGTGTGGTCTTTCATTTTAAATATAATTTTTTGATGCCATGACTTACATATTTGACCTGGTCAGCATTTTTTGAACGGTAAATTTGTTTACAGAAGCCATTTCAGTACGAGGCGTAACATGGTGTTGCATCTGTGGGTCCTATTTTGGATAATTTTGGGACACTTTAGATTGGATTGTATACGATCTACAGTTAGTTTATGTGCGACTTTGTCGAAGAGTAGCCAGGATAACCGTCGATGTTTTAAAAGGTTTACCTCAGTACACTTGATTTACGAACTAGTCGAGTGAACTATTTTTAATGGTCCCCTGCCATAAATTACTTTGAACAATGATGAACATGATAGATAAGTGAATAACAGGCGTGACCTCGAACTGAGCGTGCTTGTGGCACGTTTTTAACCTTTTTGTTCTTCTGTTACATTTGCCTTACATCTGGTCAAAGTTAATGCAAATTTGAATTACTATGTGTGTTAATAGGTATGTCCACGACTAGGCTAATGTAAAGCTTTCTAACGTTGAGTTTAATCATTATTGCGCCAGCACAGGAAACAGTATCTGTCGTTCAGCATTCTAACTCCAATCGCCTAAACGTTACAATGAGCTGATTAAATTGTTAACAATATGAATTAGAGATTAGATGGAAACTAAACACAGTATTGTTCCTATTTTACATTCAGTTAGAACGTTTTTTTTTTGGTTAGTTTCAAATAAGTTTGACACAATATATTCTGCGAATTGATACTTTGTTGATGTGGTCTATATACGATTTCAAAATCTTGGTATTAAAACGATGATCAGACAAGAAGCGACTTCATCATAGTTAAGTGACTCACCTGGCGCCAACGTTGCTCTTAACTTTTATTCTGTCCACATATAAACCTGATTACATTCTGTTCGAGTTTTTGTGATTCTGTCCGGCTTGCTAATCTGAATATCCTTCCAATATCCCAGTTATATACGAGTGCATAAGAAATAATAAGGATATTATTGCAATCTAGCGCAACTTGTTCTATTTGCTTTCGCTTGCAACAATGTTGACATCCATGCAATCCGGATAAATCCAGATATACATATTTTCATTTACTGTCATTGCCTATCAAAAGTAGGTATTTACCTGCCTATGTGCAAGAAAATTGTAGGTAAGTCACGTTTGAAACGGGAATCTTTTGAAATGTGACATTCAGTTTCGGTTGCTCATAAACCTAATGAAATAGAACTCGAAAGACTTAAAGATAAACACGATATGTCCATGTTGGCCAAACGCAGAACACATGCTCCACGTGTGGTAGGAGAAGCGTAAGATGGATGGCCTGGATCTATCAATAAAGCTAACCAGGTCACAAAGCATTGCTTACGTTGTAATCAAACCCGTCCCATTTCCATAAGGATCAACACAAAAACGCCGCTAAATATAAATCGGCGAGCGGTTCATCGTTGACTCATGTGACACAAATCCAATTTGCCTGATGAACGTTGAATTTATTTATAGTGCGTGCACAATAACAGCTTTTTATGTGGCAGTAAAAAACATTCGATTATTCCTCGCTCGTAAATCATCGGACAGCGAGACCTCGGCTGTGGAGAGTAGTACCGTCGTGCGTCGCGACTAGCAACCCTAGCGACCTCACCTGAACCACCTATAAATTGCTGAAGAAATTGAAATTGAATTGCCTTTCGCTATTGATAGTCGATTTTGCTACACAAATAGATTCTGTATTGAAATATTTGCTGGCACTGCTGTATATGTTTTATATCGTAAAGATTCACAGACACTGAGTTACAAAGTTATCCATTTCTAGTATTAAAGTTTTTACGCAATAGCTTCAGAGTGCAGACAACATCTTATCTGCTACAAACAGCTGCAATACTAAACAATTTAGATGTAGATATCTATCTAGGTTAATCTTTTTGAGTCTTGGAATTCCAATTGTGAATTGATTTGGCTACAAAAGCTTATGTTGATTTAGAGTCGTCATGATTAGCTGTTGCTTGTTACGTTCATCTATTGGAGTTGTGTTATGTTACGATTTTCAAAATTCTTTAATCGTACCAAAATCAGCGTTGCGTACATCTCAATTTCTGATCAAAAAACCAGTAAGTTGTTATGGAATCTGTGTAATGTAATGTATAATTTCCACTGATCAAGTGGGATATTAAAGTGAAGTAATTAAACAATTAGTTTTTTACGTAAGTCGGGCAGGGCTCCAAGGGTCGTTGATGCGCTCCCTGCTCTATTATTGCTCTAAATAGACAGTGGTGCGCAGGCGAGAATGTTAATAGGCGCCCGCGCCGTCTAGCGAGCTATGCAGACTGTCTTTTTGTACATCGGGACAAACTTGCCGTTTCGTCGCATACCAGCAAGTGACTTCATTGTAATCGCCGAAGTCCGAACCTATAGTCTTTGAGCTAGAGAGAGACTGAATTTGCAGCTATTTTGGTCTGCCTATAAATTTAACTTATCTAAGTTTTATTTCATTCCTAATTTTCGACTAATGTTATTTGTCACTTAAATCACTTTGTGGTTAAATTAAAATGAATGTACTTACTAATGTATAGGGCGGACAATTTTATCTTTGTCATCGACACCTCATGATTGGCCAAAGATTGACAAGTCATGCACAATCACTGGGAAATTAAATGTTCATTTATATTTAAGTTTAAAATACTGGTATTACTTAACACTAACAGAAGTGTTGCTTAATTGCTTGAGAAAAACAAAAAATATACATCGATTAAATAGGTTCTTATTAATTGTGAAAATCTACTGTTATAATTTATTACCAGTGCCAATTACCAGTTATAACTTAAAAATTACTTATAGAAAACTTACGAAATAATACCAACGATAATTATATAAAAAAAATTGCCGTAGCCGAGTGACGTGTTACTAATGACATTTCGATAGTTAAGTTAGAGGAATCACAAAGAGTTACAACAGCACACACAATTAACGCCAGCCGCACTGAAGAACCGGCAACCGTCACAATTTACAGCTTTTACGCAACAGAAATTATGGCATTAGATAAACACTCCGAGAGTGATGAAGATTGTGTAAATTTTATGGTGGATTTATGGTCTCTTGACTTTCTACCACTAAATATGTCTGCGACAGATTTGCTAATTGCATTTGAGAAACAGTAAATTGTTATGTAAACTGTTAATTTAGTATTAAGTAATCGTTTGAGTTTTATAAATAGTAAACGCTGTGGAAAATCACTATGAAGACTTGAATATTAGCTACTTTGTTAAACATCACATTAAGATAACAAGAACACCTAATGTTAATTTAATATTTATCTTTTTGGCACTAAAATGTTAGACAAATGTTAATTCAAAACAAAGCAATCTTACGTGATTGGGTGTAACATTCGAAGAGCAAATTTGATTTGACCGCTTCCTAGTACTGTGATATCAACCGGGTTTTCGCAGAAGTTGTCTTGGTAGTCAACAACATACGCGTAGACCAAGATAAGGAGAAAATGTATGGTACCAAAATGTCTTTATTACCAAAATTGTCGGCATAAGCTTAGATTTCATACCCGTGGCTTCCCGTGACCCGACACGTTCCTCCGTTTCGGTTGGTTGATCACATTTATTTGAAAATGGCCAGACGCTTCCGCTAACAATATACAACATAACGAGTGCAAACTTGTATTAATGAGTTTGATAAATTGAATTTATTATTTAAATACGATTTGTTAGTCTCGGTGATTATGTAACTGCTTTACGAGTAAGTGGTGAAACCGAAATCGATTGAAAAGCTATTATTACCTTTTTTGGAATATATAATATCCATAACCGTGAAATGGAGCTTGGTCAAGATTAAACCAAACTATTGGTGCATGTAAAAACTATAAATATACTGGCCCTTTTTGATGTTCGACGCCTTCTTCTATTCCTTTCTAACTTATGCATTTGTAGGTCTTTTTTACCCTTTCGACACACTCTTAACGGGTTGATGCGATTGCATGGGAGACCGCACTAACCTATGATTATAAGGTAATCAACGTTACCCCACAGAACTTGTAATGAAGGGGCTTGGAATCCGTCACACCTACTTAAACAATGCATCCCACGCCTTGGACCATCTTCTCGTTATTCATGATTACGTAATAACACTTACGGGAATAGCTCATTTGTATAATTTCTATTCCAAAAAAGTGATAGTATACAAGTGAAAAACTTTAGTAATATAATTACGATTTTCTTTGCAAGTTGATTTGTATCGATAAGTCTTTCTTTGTTCCACTATTATTGCGATGTACTCGTACCTACCTATATGTGCAAAACATAAAAATACATACAGCAAAAACTATGTGGATATTCTTCTCACATAACCTGAATCCCGTATGGTCTTCATACAGCTGCATCATTTACAACATT
>DWPC01000192.1:0-11933 GCA_018251435.1 Oarisma aurantiaca
TTAACAGTTTTTGCTCGGCGATGATGAATCAGTCAGTCACCTAATTTTGTCTTGTTACTTTATACATATAATAGATAGATAAACACTTTTTCAAAAAAGGTTCAACATCTCATCAGCGGTAAATGTTAATTTACAAACCTGTGCATTGATTCCATTAAAGGTATTCCATTTAACTCAAGGGGCAAGTTCATCAATTATTGACGGGTATTTTTGTCGCTGTCCATTAGAGATACGTCACTCTGCCATTACGGGAGATTAACGACATGGATAAAACTCAATGTAATAACATTTTTGCTTAAACGACTAGCTTAGCACAACTTAGCTACAAACATTTTACGAAATTATGAAAAATCGATAAGTCAATTAAAAGTTTCTTTGAACGATATGCTAAAGCAGCAGTTTTCGAAGCTTTTAGATGCAAATTACTTTTTAACTGCGGTTTTGTAAAATTAACCTTCCAGCTATATTATGTAGATTCTGGAGGAAATCTTGTCGGTTGTGTCAAAGTGTTTAAGGATTCTTTGACGAACAGGGACTGGAGAAAGTGAAGCAGTGAAACAGTGAAGCAGTCTACAAACAAATTATAGAAAGTTAATAATCGCGTACCTAATTAGATAAAGGTACATAATATGTAATTATTGAAACACAGGTGTAGAATGTAGGAAAAATTTGAAGTCCTAAGGGTTTTGTAACTGCATTATACGAGTATCTTTATGAACAACAAATGGAGCTATGATGACTTATGATAGCTCATCCATCGCGATTATACCGAGCCGTAAATCCTTCCCATGGTGACAGGCAACAACGTCAGTGTTTGAAATTTTCGGTGTCTGCGCCTGTCAACTCGCTTGTCTAGTGCCACAGACTACCTAACTTGCGAGAGTTATCGTTCAGAGCAACAACAATTTTATTGTCAGTCATGCATTTCATCTATGTCATATTTTGTCATATTTTATTGTTTTACTACAGCATTTAACTAGCTAATCAATTCCTCCTTGTCTAACACATTAAAGATACATTGCAGACGATAGCGATTCAGTCCCATGTCCCATACATGTAGTGTATCTACTTGACTCTTTGCATAATCATTCGCAATTTTTTAGTGATACGAGTAGTATCTGTTTTGCTTTTGTAAATCTCTCAGTGTATAGAGCTACATACATATGTAAATTGGTTTCATAATCCAATAGGTTTTATTGTGGGATTATTTAAGAAAAACTTATTGAAAATTTTACCAAAACAAAAAGACTTAGAATACAAAAAAAAGTCTATCTATCTTTTGTAAACATTGTAGTTGGGTAGAAAACTCTATTGGATTCAAGAATCTTAATCATATACGTTAATTACACTTAAAATTTTAACGGTAAATTTTATCACAGTAGATATGTATCTCGTAAAGATTTGATTTGATTGGATCGCATTGAATTCATTGGTCATACAGCTTAAAGGCAAATATCGATTATTGCACCCCTCGTCTGAGCCTACGCTTTGACTGTACGATTTTCCGATGGATTAGCAATCAATTAGTAGATTCGTTTGCTATTTGTGGGAATGATATCAATGGTGGAATATATCTTATCGCATTAAATTTATAAATCATTCCAAGTTTAATGCGATTAGTGGAACCACTATTACGAAATTAAAAATGTCCACTTGTAAAACTAACAAAATTACATAAATACAATATGTATGTAAAAAGCTTTTTTACTTAAGTGTTTACGTTTTAATGGCCAAATTCATATCAAGTCTTAATCAAGTTTTAATCTTTTGTCAAGTTTTAATCTCCAAGGATCAGTCTTTTTTCTTGTGCAGGTTCGAACAAATTAGCTTACATAATATAAATGTTAATGTAATAAACAACCTTTTGCTACGACCCTATGTGTAGGTAGGTAAAATATCAAATGACTTGCAATTTTTCCAACAATACCCGCAATAATTACACAAAATCATTTCTCATTTTTCATTTGGGTGAAACCGGTTGAGTACCTATTTATTTCCAGTGCAGATGCAATTACCATGGCCAGGCCAATGTAATAAAGCTTCGAGTTGGCTGGGACTCAACAACGGACACTTTCGACTGCGAAAACGATAAACACTCATTTAACATGCCATCAATTTAAAATCACACGGATCTTTTTGGTAAATTCTCATAACATCAGTGCAAACAAGATTGAGGTTGTAAAATAAAACAGTGTCCGATCCGACGTAGTACAGTGGCACGGCAGAAGCTTGCATGTACATTCGCTCGTAAAAGTGCTACCGGACATATCCTGTTATAAAGAACGCTTTCAATTGCAAATGGGTCGTGGGGCTACAGACACCAAATTTATGACTCCGGACGGAAAACGAGCGCGTTATTTGGATTCGATGGAGACAAAAATAGAAATAGGAATCGTTGCTGTAACTATTCATTCATCAGTCCGTAGATATGCATATCGGGGATAAATAATCATTATTGTCTATCTGAAAGATACTAAGTTACCTTTAAAGGAGATAAAATAAGAAAAGCGATACCTAATATATGTACAGGGTGGGACTTTTCAATGCCACCTGGAGGGAAAATACTGATAGACAATTTTGCTGAAAGGAAACATTCCTTTATTTTTAAAATAAATAAAACTACATTCACAGATTTTCGAAAAGGAGAAATTAAAAAAATGCCCATACTTTTACTTTTACGGCATTGATCGATAGGTACCTACATATGATTCATAGATACATAGATTCATGTTATACAGCTCTGAAATATACCTTGGACACTATAATTATCTAATACAAGTATGACTTAATAAGTAGATACCTAAATCCTATTTCAAACCACTGCAGTGCTCTGGCTTGATGGATAATGGAAATTGCAACGGATTGAACAAATAGCTTTTGAATTATTATCTCACGACTGCATCGGTTTAGTTAAAGCTGTTTTTATTCTCTTCCTTGATTTTTATGTATGTTTATAGCAATTTGTCTTCGCTTTCATAACTGATTATCAATTTATTCAAATGAATAATTATTTTCAATAGATATAAAGATTTAATTTTATTTTGGATAGTTTTCGGTCACTTCTCATATCGACAGTTATAATGTACCACTTCAATATTTACTCACTCTGTTTTGCTTGTTTTCGTTTTAAATGTACCTACCTACAGTTTTAAATTGGTTCCTTCTAAACTTATTTAGTAACTTAATGTTAGTTACCCCTACCTACTCCCCGCTAGACTAATTAGAACTACTTTACAAAACATGTCTCATGGAATGAAAATCATCGTAATTTCAGAGTAATGACAGATTTAGTTCTATGGATGCACACAAATGCATTTAATGCCTCACGTTGAACGTACGTTATGTTCAACCGACGTGACCCGAATCAATCTGTTTCAAAATTGTATTACAGCTGTAATGTGATAATTCACATTTGTTTATTATTCCTAAGTAGGATACGACTACGATTTTATTACGATTACACATTACGGTTTCAACGTAGATTTCAACGTACAATTCTTAGAGTAAATACTGTTTCTTCAAGTCTGAAAGTTTGTGATATTAATGATAATTAACATAAAACGACAGTTTTCGAGCGTAATATCATGAGACGTTTTTTTATTAAGAAGTAAGCCACATAAATGTTTGGTCTCTGACACTGCGACCGATATGTGAAAATTTATCTTTGTATATTTAATATTATGGGTAGAAAATAACCAGAACGATTATCTCGTACTTACAACTTACATTCGGTACCTGCCTTATAAAGTTACCTACCAACTAGGTGTCTAACCACTGGGTTATATCCACATACTTAACTATATGTATGCGGTTATAAAGACACGTCATGTGTCTATTATTAATAAAAGTTATTTAATATTATGGTGACAATTAGTGTCTAAAGAACAAAATAAAACTTTTATGATCAGTTACTTCCAATTAAAGCCCCCTTTTCTAAAATCGGTGGAAGGAAATCCTAAACAATCTACATTAATTGATGCCTTAAACAAGGTAAACAGAATCCCTTCAGGAAACTCTTCAGAATATCCAATTAAAGAGTACGATGCTCATTTATTTGTTTGCTGTTTACTGAAAACAATTCTTAGCTGCTAAACAATATGAATATCTACTGATCTTTTCTAAATGAATTTAACACAAAACAATGCCTAATACGATGATTTTCGGCTAGTTATTTGTCACATTTCAAATAGATCATAATAGATAATTATGTGTTTCCGTATCTACCTACATAATATTACCTACACTTATATAAGTACCTACATAAAATAAGCAACAGCGTTAAGCGTTAACATTCTTCTTCATATTTATGTAAAATGCTTGGAACATTTTAAAAATAAAATAGCTACCGTAACTTAATACACAACACTACATTTATAATTATCATAACATTTTCCATTTGGCTTTATAATGAAACCTCTGTTTGAAAAACTTATTTTGAATACGCAATATACTTAAAGCAACTCTGGTGTACACTGTGATTTTTGTTTACTGAAACTTGTTTTTGATTGCTTAATTTGCGAGCAACGCCTTAATGAGGGAAGGAGAGCTCTAAACAGGCTGACAGTTGCTGCATAAAGTATTCGTGCATAATGTAGCGAATCGTTGCAATATTATAATCCTTGCAGACAGAGACAAAATTACGTAGGATATAAGCTACTAGAACCTAGCTTAGTGTAATTGAGTTATGGTTACATTTTATAAGCACATAATAATTATGAGCAGCTATACAATAATTTTGGACCATAGGTACATTAGTGGCCATAAAGTATTTTTCAATTCGATTCTTTGGCACATTTTTTTCCCTACTCCATAGGTAGGTACCAATGTTTTTTTAGGTTTTTTTCGTACCTAATACCTACCCCCTCTCCTATCTCATATTATACCTACGACTAGGACGATAATATAAATATAATTATGGAAATCTTTTGATAGGTTTATTAATAATCAATGCATATAAATATTTGCATTTTTTAATACAACCTTCAATATCTAGGAATTTCCCATCGCTAACTGACATACCTATGTACATACTAAAATTATTAAGTTTTTAATTTTGAATGTTAACTAATAACAAAACAGCTTTTGCCGCTCCAAATGGAGACTCAAAAAAGGCAATCGAAGCTAAAAGTCTAGTTAAGACTCGTTACAGACTTAAATATTTCCATTCCGTAACGAAATACTATCTCCGTAAACCGAAGTAGGAATGTATTTATGTCGGGCGCGGTACACTGCAGAGCAATGATAAAAGATTTAAGCCGGCTATATTTCGGACTCTGTTCAGTGGTTTACTTCTAATCGAACACAACTTCCGACAAATAGACCTACGTAATCATTACTTAAAGTTAATGTTACAATTTTGTGTTTTTTCTGTGTCATCGTAGATATCATTTTTTTGTAAATTCTAATGTTTATATCTCTAGGATATTTAAATATTATAATACATAATATCTATGATAATACTGCCGTTTAGGTAGAGAGCCACTATCACCAACGGGCTGTAATAAGTAGCCACAATGCCCGTCTGGACTATACGAATTTAATGTCAAGAAATATAAAAAGCAATAACATGGTAGGTACCGTAAATCCTGCAAATGCACAGACATAGGAAACATTCTCTTGATATCAAGGCGTGTCAGCTCCTTTGTTATCATAAAAATATGCTCTCGCGCTTGCACTAACACTAAATTTTCATTCTGTCCGGAGCTGAAGAAGACCAGATCTAGCGTCAAGCAGGTAAAACGTGCAAAATTCATCTAGCATTTAAGATTTGGGTAAGTGTGTAAGTGCACAAAATAACTTCAATTCTTAAGTTTATATAATTTATGCTTAAATATCGTTTTTATTCGGTGAGTCGTCAAAGGACCACACCATGCGTACAATTTACCTACATATTGTACGCTTGTACTGCTTTTACAAACTGTTTTAAAAAAAATAACTGCTGTGCACATAGATTATACACAGAAACTGTTAAATTCTTAACTGTGTCGCATAAAAATAGTATGAAGTTCTCCGCATAATTTTTACCAAAAAAATACATTTAAAAATATTAATAGACCTTGCGACGCGAAGGCACTGTTCATTTATTTGTAAGCGTATTTGTCGTGCGTATATTCACCAACAAACAGCCTACATTACTTGTACATTTTCACAGGCAAATCACGTATCATCTTTGGGACTTTATTATAAAAACCTTCTTTCCTTTTAGTCCTTTGTAGTCCTTTGTAGACATACATATAAGAGACGGGCGTTATTCTCCTTAACCTAATAACATTAAGAAGCAAGTTCTGTTGGTTTTTAGCTTTGGATAAGATTCAGTTCGCTGATAGAATTGGGATTGATAACGTTTATCCCCAGCAGATGGATAATATTAGATAATATATCATTGTATAGTATAAACGCTTATTTGATAAAATAGTAATACTCAATCGATTTAACAACAGCAAGCGAATTAATATTCGCATGGAAGCCGCCACCATAATTATCCTCAAATGCCGTTATGATATTAGGTACCTATGTTATTAGCGACAAATAAAAAAGTCTGTACCTATGGTACAAATTAAATACCTACTATGTTTATGCTGGTAATACAAAAGACGGAATATGTCATAGTCTTTTTCATGTCCAGTGTACCTATTGCAAAAGTTCACATTGAATCATGGAAGAATATTTCTACTTACTTTATTGAGTCCGGAAAATGTAGGTACGGAAATATACATTGTGGAAGGCCGCGTGCCTTTAAAATTACGAGTACTATACATGGCAGGAATAACTTGCCCTAAAAATATTATAACCTTGTTTCAAATATTTTGCAGTGTTCGTAACATTTCTTTTGTTTTTAATAAATTTCACCACATGAACTGGAGCCAAAGGAAATAAATAAGTTACATTTAACTTTTTTTATTAAGAGTTGGTAATGCAATGTTTATCATAGTAGAGAAGAGAAATTTTTTTTATATTTCTTAATTTAAGTTCAATAAATAGTTTTCAGATAAAGGTTTTTTTAAATATTTTGGATGTAGGTACTTAGAACTGATTAATGAATTATGATAATTAATTATTCAAGTGGATGGTTAATTTATCCATTAGATAGATATACTTATTTTTTAGATAAAGCAGTTAAGACTTCTACTTACATCCGTCCTTGATAACATGTAATAAATCGTCAGTTGTTTTAACAGCTGATATTGTTCCAATAGCGTATCTGTAACTGAACTCTAACTCAAATCTCTGTATACTCGTATTCCAATGAATTTCTGCAGCTTGCTGCAATTTAGGCTCTCGCCATGTATGTATGTTCGTTTGACACATCACACGTCTACTCCAGACTGCGATGTGTATTTCCCAGTTCTAGCCAAGTAAGTAATGATTGAACGCTGTTAGCACCAGAAATTGCATAATATGGAAATAGCTGGCAAAACATAGCGTCTACAATTTAGATAAACGATCGTGTGTTTCTAACACTCTTGGGTAAATAGTTATATGACATCCATCTATGTATGTAGTATACCAATATTATAAAGAGTAAAGATGTATTTAATTGTATTGAATAGGCTCCAAAACTACTAAACCGATTTGAAAAAATCTTTCACTGTTGGAAAGCTACACTATCCGCGGGTGACATAGGCTATATTATATTACTAGCTGATCTGGTGAACTTCGTACCTACTGTTATGTGAGACTTGATATTTACTGAATGAATCTTAAATGTTTCTTATAGCGGTACGAATTCCGCCTGGTCTGCTAATAGTTTATAAGTTGTGTGTGAAATATTGAATAATAGTTATATCCTTTTAAAATAAGCTACAAAAAATACCTCTACATGGATAATGTTTCGAGGAATAGCTACCTATTTTAATAGAAAATTCTGACAGTTTTTCATAAAAAGTTACGAAAAACGAAACAAAACTCTGTAACATCCTTCAGTTCCTTTCTATTCGTGGACGAAACATCACTTGGAATCTGCTATCGACAAGTTGATTCATATAAGTGGGGGTTTAAATAAAATCTGAAAAGCAATGCTCGCGGTAGCGGGTCAAATTGCATTAAGTGCAGCACTGGACGGCGCAGCTTGTTATTGAATGAAACACAATCGCCGGAGACCTCATTCCATATTGATCAGTTGCGTCGTTATTGGGAAAATCCCCTTAGAAAATAACGATTTAATATCAACGGACAAATCATCTCTCGCAAAGAAATGATTAGAAAGGCAATAACTTTAGCATATCAGCACATGGCACCCGACACCTAACAAATAGCAAGGGATAAAATCGAAATAACGCGATTTATAAACCCCAAAATAGATGATTGACATAATAAAACGCTTATCCTCGTCTATTCTATTGCATTCACTTCTTCGTACTCACTGAGCAAGTATTAAACAAGAAATATTATATACAACATAACAATAAATATAGGGTTGCGTAAAATGAAATGATACGAAGCAATTAAGTTTAACATTTTTCCAATCTATCCCGTATGCCTATTTGGCAACGTATCAAAATAACTCCCGTGCATCCGCAAATCTAAAAGCCATATTTGAACGCATAGCGTGGACATGCAATCGGCAGGACGAAATTGCTATGCATTAAACTGTATATTACGTCTAATACGGAATATGCTCCACTTCGCTGGCAAACTTTGATCCAACCGGATGCTGATTTTACAATAACGTCACCGAATAACACTCATAGTTTAATTATTGAGTCGATAAAGTTGGATTAGGATATGTGCAACATGACATATTCTTATTATGAGAAAAAATCTAGTATTTGCCACATTTATAGGTATATTAGGCAGGCTTATGTAGTATATTTACCTACCAGGATGGTAAAACTCCTCCAAGGATGTAAGTAAGTGCAAAGCATTTTCATTTCAATAATTATATGGGACACTATCATAATTAATATCGAAATTTCCCGTATGATGTACCTAATGAGGATATGTTATAATGTTTTTGTTTTAGAACAATATGTATATACATTACAAAACGTCCACTAAATCATAATAAAAATAAGTTATCTGAACGACATCGTGCACTAACCTTTGACAATGTCCTATTGCTTATCATTTTATTCGGTCCTCGTGTACATTTTTATCACAATAATGTTTTATTTAAAAATATTGTGGGTAAGTATCTTAATAATCAATGAATACGAAATAACATAATCTTAATTAATATATTTATTTATTTATTTATTTATTTTTTTGCCTTATAAAAACGTGGGTACCTAATAAATTAGCAATACACTTTTATATAAATAATAATATAATAATATGTACCTAATTATATTATGATAAATTACTTAAATATTATAGTGACAAAAATTATTTTATTTTGATTAAAATACTATTATGTTACATGTAGGTACGTGCATTATATTTCCACTCCAAGTATAGGTACTGACAGGATGTTTTTAAAACAGAACTGCACAAATGGGAATTCTCCAACCGGATTTAATTATTACTTTCTGCAGTGGATAATCCAATCACCTCTTCAACAGGTTGAAGTACCAATAAAAATGAGCAAAGCTCTCGAATTTGTACAATTGCGTGCGTGCACCATTCAAGCAATACAAAGTGGTGTACACAGTTGCGTTGCATTAAATTTTGCATTACTTTTTAGGGTTTCGTAGCCAAAACAGAATCTTAATCTCGTCACAATAATAATTTTCTCAATTCATCCACCTTCACAACTCAATGTTACTCTGTTATTAGTGTCTACTCGAAACCTGCAATTAGACAAGAAACTGTAATTCGCCATAATTATCAAGCTTTTTACTAAAATAATACAAATTTATAATACTGGTAAGTACCTACATTTTAGGTACCTACAGTACTGTTATCATAAGTAACAGGTAAAGAGGAGATGATTGTCGATAGTCTATCTCAACGTATAAGGATGTGTTAAGAAAGGACTTTCGATTGTGTGAAGGGTTTGCAAAGATCGCACTGAAATTGTATTTACCTACATAGGTAACGACTTCAAAAATAGACAAAACATATCAAACCAACGAATAATAACGAACTGGTAGATTGAAATATTACGTTCATAATGTTACCTACCTAAGTAAATAAATATTTTTGGGTTTAAAATAAACACCTTTATAACGTGGACTGAACGCATTAGCCACAAAACATTAAAACAGTAAGGAAGGGTTTATTATTAAGGCGATCGATAGGAAGTAGGTAACTGAGAGACGAACATGCGGCAATGCGGGCAACCCAGCTCGCTCGTTACTGCGAGAAAGGTACATTTCACCGACCTCGGGCGTCCAATTAGGTCGCGGATTCACTTTCCACTCTATCCACTAATTTATTAACATTCCAAAGTGAATAATTTAAATTTGAAGTGAGGATTATGAACGAATAAAATATAAACTCGCCGGTCCCAACGCCGCACTAAAGATATTCGAACTAACAAATGAATTCATTATGTTCTCGTACCCCGAGTGGGTACACTTTATCTGAGTTTATGGATCTTCTTGAAGTGTTATATAAATAGGTATAAATAAAAGGAATGTAAGTATCCGACCATTTTATTTTTTCTTTTTTCGACGTGTCGCTTTTTACCATTGCAACAGTTCTGAGACAAGACTATTCATTTGTTTCTGTGAAAAAGTTTAATATATTATTCTTCTAAATTTAACCATTTTTACAAGTCTGCCGATTAAGCATGAATAAGTAGGATTCACTACCTACCTGATTGAAAGTTCAAATAGAAATTTTGAATTTGCGGAAAAATGTGTTTAGAGCGTTTGATACGTGAGAAAAAAGTTTTCTTGAAAGAATAGGAAGAATAAGAACAATAAAAGTAAATTGAAGTTGGATAGAATTTTCGCTTCGCGAGTTTTAGTGGCCGATTTAGCGGAACGAGTTTTTACCGCCTTTACAACTTTGCAAGTCTCGCAGCAAAGTTTGTACGGCGCAACAATTCCTGTACCGGTCTAGAAAATATGCTATTTTTACACAAACATGCTTTTAACTTAATAATAATAATAATAATAATAATATAATTGAATCCTATGTTACTTATTAAATTCCTACTTTACCTACATATGTAGATATGTAGTTCAACGTAGGTATAACTTAATAAAATCTGTAAGGTTATAAGTAGGGTTATACGTACCTACATGACTGTGTTATTATCGATGAATAAAAATAATGAATATCGTAGCTATTGTTGATCATTGTAACATAAATATTTTTATCTGCAATTAACTTAACTAGATAACTTACTCTCCATTCTTTTCCACAACGCATTAGTGATGATTTTGTTATTACTGGTGACCATGAGCGACAATGGCCACTTACCAAGATGGTGGATAAATTGACAGGTCACAGCTCGTTTGCTAATGAAATAAATGGATTATAAACTATGGAACTTCTGTCGTCGTCCACTCTCTGGTGTTACCAGATCACAAAATGATCATAAATTGAGTTCAAGCGTTTTAAATAACGTTTCCACCGGAGTGTCGCGGTTACCTCGAATTGAATAAAAAGAAATGGATTCTGCGAATGGAAGCATATTAAGTTACGTTGAAGAACCTATTACATAGTTCGAATTCGATTCAATTCTTAAGAACCGCGTATTCGACCCCTGGAATCGAGCCTCTTCTCATAACAAAAGGAAGAACGAAGGCCTGATATCATTTCGCCCCATTATGGGCTTTGCAGATTAAGTAGATATAGGTACTTACCTGTAACTAACTCATCGCTTGTAATGATGATAGCAAATAAATTGTGATTGATACCTCAGATTGATGACAGTGTAAGGTACGTATTAATAATGATGTTGATTGTTTTTACAATAGTTCGGTACGTTCTCATTATTTTCACTTCTATTTTACCAATTCTATTATATGTATTTACTAGTAAACTGCCCTCGCTTCGCTTCGGGACCCGTTGATGTCAGCCGCGTAAGTCCCGCTCCCGTA
>DWPC01000193.1:0-11932 GCA_018251435.1 Oarisma aurantiaca
AATTATATAAAACTTGCAACATACTTTGTTTTTCAGCTGTGATACACACAACTGAACTTCTCCTACTTAATAGCAACTTTGATTTCAATTAGATTACAATATTTATCAAAGATATTTTGCAGACTGCAATACAACAGATAGTTGCAACAAAGAGATCTAGTAGGAGTATACCAATTTTAGCAATATAATGAACTGCTCACACCTTAAAAAATCCACTGAACAAACTGTACAGAAGTTGCTAAATACCATTTCATACTTTCTACAAAAGTATTTTAATGATGGTAAAATATTTTTGATGGGCAATCAAAAAAATATCATTTTTTATTATTACTTATTACAGGTTTTGAAGGAAATTGAACAAGCATTGGCATTTGTCAACAGTATAAAGGAAACATCAGTAACATTACTGACATCAGAATGTGGCACACTTTGCTCAAATTTAGATTTAAAACATATGATCAAAGAAGATGAGGTGCAGAGGCTTAATAATGCTGTGGAAGTTGCTGAAACCATACGGTAATCTCTTCCTGATCCTGTATTTCATACCCACTTGAGTTTCATTGCAATTCATTCAATCACTAGTTGGTCAACCAGTTTTTA
Organism: Oarisma aurantiaca; assembly: GCA_018251435.1. Taxonomy (NCBI): domain Eukaryota; kingdom Metazoa; phylum Arthropoda; class Insecta; order Lepidoptera; family Hesperiidae; genus Oarisma; species Oarisma aurantiaca. Next base: position 601 of record DWPC01000193.1, read on the forward strand.
AGGTATTTGGTACATAGTGTCGTGTCACTGCTTAATAAAGGTAAATTAGGTATACAGTTTAAAGAAACCATACACATTCAAAAAATCTTGTTAAGTAACAGCTTCATAATTTCTACTTTCAAATAAAAACTAGCTAAACATAGTTCTATGATTATAAAGTAAAACCAGTTAAGTATAAAACATTCGACATTTCAAAACTTAGGAAACCCAACACAAATGTAGGGGCTTCATAAAAATAAAAGATACGATGTCGTAAGTTATAAACTTGCAGGTCGTTGTTCCTATCGGTGCACAACCACAGCAAGCTGGTGGTGGCGGGCGTGCAGGGCCGCGCCGCCGGCGTGGGGCTGGCGCTGGCGGCGCTGGCCGACGTGACGCTGGCGGCGGAGGGCGCCACGTTCGCGCTCGGCTCGGCCGGCGGCGCCCCCCTGCCCGCTGCTGGCGTCCTCATCGCGCGCTCCAGCCTGCCACCGGCTATGGTAACAATGTCAACGAACATTACACCCTATGACACGTAACACTATGAAGTCCATCCTTGCTTCGCTTCGAACTTTAAATTTACTAGCACGTTATTTGTTAAAAGATTACAAATATTTCTTCTTTGCACTTAAACAATGTAACTGTTGTGTCTTATCCCACTTAAACAATTTGATCCATGAACTTAATTTTCGACTTTTCTCACTGTTGTCTAAAGTTCACTTTTAGCGTAGGCACTCCTCAGATGTTTTAAACTGCTATTTTTTTTAATAAAAAATTGAAAATCAGAATGTTTTAAATTTTTTAATTCACACTACACATGTCATTTTTAACTTATGAATGTAGATGAAAGACATGTAGGTATAGAGGACATTATTAACGTTAGACCATGATGTCAGATAAAGGAGCTGGTGCTGTTCGAGGGCGAGGTGTCGGCGGCGGCGGCGCTGCGCGGCGGGCTGGCGGCGCGCGTGCTGTGGCCGGCGCGGTTCGCGGACCAGGTGCACGCGCTCGCCAAGGACATCGCCACGCAACCATTGCCGGTCAGTAAACGTTCACATTCCTATCTGATGGGAACGAAAATGCCGATGTACTCCAAAGTTGTGAGCGCTTAGTTTTTTTTAAGACATCCATCCATAAGTTAATAATCTTCGTAGCTGTAGTCATCATTGATTGGCTGACAGTATGCTTTCCATCCCTTGCCGGAGTACAGCAACTCCGATATTTGCACGTGTGTGATGCCGCCATTGTGTACACACATGTGGTTGCGAGGACACAAGCAGGACTGATATAAGGAGTTTAGGTCGTAGTTGACGTTTCCACAGAAATCGCCAGTTTTGCAAGGCGGCAGTGACGCACATCTGTATGTGTGGAGGTTTCCTTCGTCAGTCGTGTTGACCAGTTTCCAATAGTTGGGGAGTTGGCATAGACAAGTCAAGCTGATTTTGGGCGGGGTGAGGGCTATGTCCCTGTGGTGCATCTCTTCCAGTTCGTCGGGGTTCATCCGGCCGTATGGCGATTCTACAGTGAGGGGCGTGTCTTGAACCGTACATGCAGGCCATTCAGTGATTGGTTCGCAGAACTGAAAAATATAAGGGTTTATAATTTTTACTTCGCTCGATCACATCAACATCCGGTGCCTGCGACTACGTCTGCGCAGGATAAGGGCACAATATCTATACAGTTAGCCTGTGTGTGTGAGACCTGCAAGTGCGCGCGATTGTTGATCTCGAGTATCTTGTTGATCGCGCGCAGCGGCAGAGGCGGACGAGCGCGCGCGGCCGCCAGTACCGCCGCAGCAGCGCCGCGCACGCCTCGCGCCGCCCGCACACCCGCAGCCCGCGCTCGCTCTCTTCCTGGGTGGTTACGACAGTTACATCCTTGCCATGTCACCGATAAAGATTGTTAACGAATCTACGAGACTTCCATTACAATACCAGTGTGTATGTTTGTGACTTGGCCGTTAACTTGTACCTACCCACTAACGTGTAAAAATGTTTAAAGACCGGTCATATAACATTAAATGTAATAATAAAAAATAGCAACTAAGGAACCTGAGACTTGGCACAACTTGGTCTGGAGATTTCACTAATTTTTCGAGATAAACAAGCAGCCCTATCGAGACTCGGGTTTTTTTATAGAATATTTTGGTGGGATATTATATTTCAGTAAGTATTTGGTTGATATCAAAGAAGCCATGTGAGCACTATGAATTCTAATTATTTAAGAAATTTCCATGAAATTCTATAATTTATTTTTAAAAAGTTTCCTCTACATTACACGCTGTAATCGTCTCATAAAACAGATAAATTTACACGTCGTTTTAGAAACTTACTAGTCCATAGTAGTATAATACGGTGGAGTCCGTGTCGCCAGCCGCGGCCCCAGCCACCCCGGCCAGCCGCGCGGTCGGTGCTAGCAGACCTAGCAGTAGAATAGTGATGTATGACCACATTCCTACCGAAAGATGTACTAAGCTTGTACAGATCATTAACAAACGTTAAATAGGTCATAACCCACATCGATAAGATATTGGTATTGTGACAAACCTAGTGACAGTAAATAGTCTACGTCTTAATGTATCTTAAACATTTATATTATAATATTGTGGTAACAATCTTATGTATCGAGACGTAAACTATGCGCCTTTTATAAAAAAATGTAATTTACTAAATATACGACGTTGACGTGGTCTAAAAATTTAACACTAGCATTAATTCCTTTCAGACCGTGATGTTGAAGAAGAAACTAATCAACTTGAAGAGAACAGCTGAAAGCGAGCAAACATTCCTGTCGTGCCTGGACGCCGAGCGCGACGTGTTCGTCGAGTACTGGAGCTCGGCGGAGGGGCAGGGGCTGCTGCGGGCCGCCGACGACGCCGCGTAATGTGACCGACGTTCAACTGTAATACTATGTGCTTATGGTCCAAAATAAATTGTAATGTTAATATTTTGTTGACACGTTGCCGTTCTGGACGCAGAATGTATGTCGTTTCAGTGGGTTTGTTTTTGATTGCGTCGATAACGTGGATGTGTGTAGTGTCGGCGATTGCACATCTTTAAAAGCGTTAGTTAAGTTCATAGGGAGAGGATATCATTAGTTATACATATTTGATTAATTCTTATACATACACAATGTAACTTTAGAGTTGTCACTGTGAACTGGTGGATAATGATAATGAATTTAACAAAGCATTATGAATTTGCTGTGTACGAATTTGTATGAAAGGTATGAGGATGGATTTATCTGAAAATGTTAGTTGTATTTCAAAGTTATATGTTTGTGTAAAGATGAGGCGTTGACGGGTGCAGAATAATAATAATGATAAAAATGTGGTCATGCGGCTTTCAGCATGAGCATTATTATCGTATCTAAATGTATATTCGTAAGTTAATTTCATCGAGTATCGATAGAAAATGTCACTGACTTTATAAAATTAAATGCGGCCACAAAATTTATTATCCCTTACTTGTGTAAGGGAGCGGCATAATTTATTTAGATTGACAAGCATCTGACTGCGTCGCTCTTCTCTTTGGGTATATTTGTGAGTAGTTATCTCGAATGGTTTTCTTTCGTCTGTTACAGCGGTTAAACTATATATCAGTTAAATAACAAATTATTAGATGACTAATTATTATTAAGCCATAGACTATTGTCATGTTATGTTGTAGTTGAAATTGTTTATGTCTCTGTTTTAGATTTTTATGTTTATGAGTTTGTAATACATATTAGCAAAAGTAATTAGATTTATTAAAACATACATTCAGCCAAAGTTCTACATATATCGATTTGTTTATTATTGATCTTTGATGATAAATGTGGATGCTTATATTCTTTCATAATGTTATTTGCATCGTTTCATTTTTTTTAAACATTTGTTTCCAAGTCTTTTTAAATTAGATATTATTTAAATGTACACTCGTAAGGTATATAATAAAATAAGTATAGAAATAATTTATTTCTTTTCTGTTTCTTATAAAATAATAAAGTGCCTTTCGTGATACAAATACTTGAATGTTGATATATAACTCTAATAATTAATAAATTAGCAGATGAAATCATCAAATTGTACAGTTATAAACTCCCAAAATAAATTAAATTTTAAATATTTTTGTATGATAGTACTTGAATGTTACAAAGTTTATCACAACTGTTGAATACACCACAGATGTACCGTGTATCAGATTTATAATATTCCATTTGCCTAACCACATGTTTAGTTTATTTTCTACCACTAGTTTAATACATTCAATGTAGATTAAAAATTATAATATGTATTTTATCATGTGTAGGACACTTAATTATGGGATAACAGTCTATATTACGACTAAGGAAATAAACAGACTTTATTTAGAGGAATGTTACTTATTTAATTAACGATAGTTTTCTTAAGTTTTATCAATAAAGTACTATAACTGAACTAGTGATGTACCATCCCTAACTCTACTACAGAAGCTGCACCACTGAAGGTTGCAGCAATGTTGTTGCTATTTCGTCAAACATTACGTAACCTATACCGCACTGGGTGCATTCCAATGAACTTTATGATGGTGGACGTTGGAGCGGGCCGATGGCTACATTTACAAAGAGATAAAAACGCGAGTGTATTACATACAGATGCGCCGCTCACGTTGCGAATTCACACTTTCAATTCGCTAGTGTTTTACCAATCTCTAAATTGTGGCAGATGTCTACCGACTACGGTAGAAAACACAATAACTGACTACGCGGGTACGGTATTTCAGATCGTGGTCTATATATTTTTTTTCATATCAACACATGCATTACAGCGAGTAGGTTTTTGGATAAACGTTGTCAGTTTTATCGGTAATTTACAAAAAAAAGTGTCGATATATTTACTACCTAAAATTTAAATTTAATAGACGGGAAGCAAGTGGATTTACAATTAAAGTAAAACTTCAAAAGTAAAACAACAGGCACTTTATTAACAATCAAACTCTTTCAGCGACATTCGATATGATCGGTTTGGGTCTGGATTTGAACAGGAGCTTCTTTTTGACGACGGCCTTCACTTTGTATTCCATTTTGTCGTCCGTCACGACTTTTTCAATGACGGCCATCGGTCGGTCGAGCTTGACCTCCTTGCCGTTCAACACGTGGTGTCCCAGAATAAGTACCGGGTGTTTGTTTCTGATGAAGTAATGCAGGTCGCCGACCGCAGCGGGCCCCGTCGGCGGCTCCTTCGCTTGCACCAGCCCCTGCAGCTCTATCAGGGCCCATTCCGGGACACCTCTCTCGTCTTCCGTCTTACTGCAATAGAGTTACGCAAATATTTATGGCAACGTCGAATGTTGTTTGTTAGTGGGGATGGGTAGTTCAGAAACAGAAATGCAAAGATGATGAGGTATAACTTTAATTAACTCATTTTTATATTTCGATTTCATAACTTTCTGCGAATTCTTCTTTTTTAATCTTTTTAACGCCAACCTAAAACAATATTAAATCAAAATTAAAACTCAAAAAAATAATCTGGCAAATTAAGTCCTTTGTACGTATCAAGTTGTCGCGAAAACCCAGTGTTGGGCAGTAGTTTTGTGATATAAAGCTTCATCAATCCCGTTGAAATACTGCACGTCGAATATTGCAAAAACGAAACAGTGAAACAAACATGTCGCTACTGGCTCGCTTGTGTGACTCACCGTGCATCAGTAGCAAGTGGTAGCAGTCTAGTAGCGGAACTTCTTGAAGAGCGGGTGCTTGTTGGCGGCGGCGGCGCGGCGCTGCTCGAGGTAGAGGGCGTCGTCGGCGCCCGCCAGCGAGGCGAGCGAGCCGCCCGCGCGCCGCGCGCCCCCGCCGCCCACGCCGCCCTCGCGCTCCTCCTCGCACTCCGTCTCCGACGCCGCCAGCACCTGCACACAGACACAACCACACACAAACATCACTATCATGTCATTAATACTGTATCACTTGTGTAAGAAGATTAAGGAAGGCTTGAGTTACGCAAAAACTGACTAAAAAGATGCTCGCTTGTGTGAGATTGTAGATAATGTTGTTCAGTAAACAGATGTGTACCTGCTGCAGCAACATGCCCTGCTCCTCGCGGGTTCCGTAAAATAAGTCAGGCTCCTGTTCCATACCTTTCAATTCTGTTATTACCTGAAACAGTTATAGTCCTGTTATAGATAATTACAAAAACATTAACCAAATAAAAGCAAATATAAACTGATAGTATTAGGGTACAAATAAGAAAAACAGTAATTTATTAGGGGTTTGGTTACCTTGTAACTGTAACCTTGGTTAACAAGGAACCGTTGTCTCTTGCGACTGTAAGCCATCTCTAAGGTATCTTGTGAAACTAACGTGTAGAAAAATGCATTGTATTCTTCAGCCAGTGCACCTTTTTTCGCTCTCAATATACGACCTGAAAACAAAGGCAATATTAGATCCACGTTCTATAATTGTCCAGGGCTATAGGTGCATACATCTACCAATCCGCACTTGGCCATCGTGGTAGACTTTTGCCTATTCCCCTCACAACGTGAGAGGAGACCCGAGCCCAGTAGTGGTACGAGATGGGTTGTTGCTTTGCTTTGCTAAGGTGCATAATTGTATCTTGACATATGTAAAATATCATCACCTAATCTCTGCGCCTCCTGCCTGCGGGAGCCGCCGTGCGACGATATCTGGATGAGCACATTGGCTTCGGGCAGGTCGAAGCTGGTGTCGGCGACCTTGCTCACGAAGATCGTGTTCACCTTGGGGTTGAACTTGAAGTTCTGCAGTATCTGAATCCTCTCGTTCTGCGACGTGGGCCCGTAGATGTACGGCTTGTTCATCTTGACGGCGTAGTGCCGCAACGCGAACACGTTGTCCGAGAACACGATCGTCTTGTCGCCGCGCCGCTCGTGGTAGCGGATCAGGAACTGGCACGCGCGGAACTTGGACGGGTTCATCACATACAATAACATCTTCTTGTTTATTCTGCGAAAGAAACGAGACAGTGATTGGTTAGTATTTGTTAATTTGTAAGATTATATTAGAAGTTAATTGGTAAATCAGCTGTGTTATGGGTAAGGTTGCGTAATGGGTCAAAAGGTCAATGATCTCGAAGTCAAAAGCTTGAAAGCTTTGATCCAATAGCCTTAAAGTAAGTTGGCTGTAAGAAAAAATGCAGAAAGCAAACCAATGGTCGGGGTACCGTTTGTTTTTGTTTGGTAGCGTAATAAGGAAAGTGTAGGTCCATGTGCACACTTACTTCTGCACGAGGTACTCCCGATAGAACTCCGGCGTCATGGGGCACCACACCTCCGCGCACTGCACGCGCGCGATGTACCCGCTGGCCTGCAGCTCCAGCCAGTTGGCCTCGTACAGCTTCGGCCCGATCAGGAAGTTCAGGTCCGCGATCTTGTCGTCCTCGCGGAGCAGCGTCGCCGTCAGACCTGCAGCGGGTGATACACTCACTTTATGTCCTATTTCAAGCTTATACTTTCGTCTAATGAGTAACGCACTACTTGGCTAGGCGTGCCAACGTATGGTTCACATGAATCAAAGTCAGCATTATTTTCTTTCGTAACCCCTTTCAAACAAGTTCACTCATCTTTGAGCTGAACCACTAGTATATACTGACCGAGCTTGGCGTGCGAGTGTACAATGGTGAGCACGCGGCGGAACATCTTGGCGGGGATGGTGTGCACCTCGTCCAGCACGACCAGCCCCCACTCCTGCGCCTGCAGCCACTTCATGGTCTGCTCGGCCTCCCACGAGCGCCGCTGCCCGTGCGTGATCATAGAGTACGTCGTGATCAGAATGCCCGCGCCCATCGGCTTGTCCTTCGCTTCCGACGTGAACCTGCGTGCATTATAATACGTACAAGTTTAACGTAATGTAAATTTTAACTCTGACTAGAATAAACAGCAAAAACAATCATGACACGCGCGCACCTGCATATCATACTGTCGTCGGCGGTGGACCAGCACTTGAACTGCTGCTTCCACTGCTCGACGGACACGCCCGAGTTGCAGAGCACGAGCGCGCGCTTGCGCACCGTGCACACCGCCGTCACGCCCACCAGCGACTTGCCCGCGCCGCACGGCAGCACTATCACACCCGACCTGACGGACAGACACATTAATAACAAAAACGATGCTCATCGGACCAGCTAGCAAACCGATCCGATGATCAAGCTAATGATAAATAGCTAAATAGCCATTTGAGACGTCCAAAAACATTTTCAGTCATATAATGATACAACTAACATAAGCATATCACACGGTCGCAGTTAAAATAGGTTTATTAAGCGTTTATAACTAAGATCTTGAAGCTATTCTCAACGGTAAGTTACCTGGCTCTACCATTTCCAAACATCTTGCGCAGACTTTTCTCCTGGTAGGGGCGGAGCACGGCGGTGGGCTTCAAGTCAATGTTGATGTCGGGGTTGACGGAATCGTTTCGAAAGTCGTATTCCGCCAGCAAAGGATGCTCTAACTCTATGCAGCGTTTTTGAATAACCTATCAAAATAAATACTGGTCAACAATATAAAATACTAGCTTTCGCCCGCGGCTTTGCACCAGTGAAATTAGGATATTACAAATAATTTAGCAGACAGGTATCACACTAATATTACAAATAAGTTAATTCATGGTTTATCCCAAGGGAGCACTTTTTAAACAAAAAGTATCCTATCACCCAAGTCAGATCATACCCTGTCTGTATACGAAATTTCATCAAAATCCGTTCAATAGTTTCAGCGTGATTGACGGACAAACATCCAAACAAACAAACTTTCACAATATATTAGTGTGATAGCTTGTGTCGTGGGTTGTGATATAACAAAGTAATCACGATCAAACAAAGTTATCAAACCCGGGTTCATCGGCATGATGAGTCTGAATAAAAAAAGCGACCTCCCAAACATTTCGGAGTCAAGTGTGTAGAATCCATTCCATACCTCGATCTTGTCGGGGTCGACCTCGAAGGCGACGGCGGTACGGGCGGCGAGGTCGGCGGGCTCGTCGTCGTCGTCCTCCTTGTCCAGCTGCTGGTAGAACCGGCTGATGTCCTCGGGCACCGCGCCGTTCGCCGCCGCCCGCTCCTGCTCGCCGCCTGCTCAGGTCAACCAAACGCAACGTAACGTGTAAGTGTGACGTGTCTGCAACAGGTATGATTTAGTTGTTGTTCATCGTGCTCAACCAAATAAATAACGCTTCACACAAGGATTCCCCGATTCCTTGGTGCCACGGACAACACATAAACATGTAACACACCACCCGTTGGAAATCGAACCCACGAGCCTTTACGCTACGAGTTAGTTGTCCTTAGTTGTCAGTCACCAATACACTATTTTTGAGTGGCTGTACTTGAAAAAGGTGGACTACTCGATTGCTACCACGCTTGCTGACTATTGGGCAGTCACAATGTAATAAGATTGCATATGTGCGTCTAGGGGACGTCGACAATTATTGTCATGGATATTGTTAGTCAACGCAAGTCAACGCACCGGGTTTCCCCGCGGCGAGGGCGGGCTTGGCGGGCAGCTGCGAGGCGAGCAGGTCGTCGTCGCCGTCGCGCCGCAGCCGGCACTGCTGCACCACCGGGTCGCGCAGCAGCCGCTGCAGCACCTCCACGTGCGCGCTCTCCACTAGGTATCTGTACACAAACACACACACACAAATATACATATATTCTTCACTATAAGTAAAGCTATAAATACCAGGCCAATAAAAGAATGTGCTGTTTCCAACTTACCTGTTATGTTTCAAAACTAGTTTGACTTTTCCATAAGACAGTGTACAAAGCTGTATAAACTCTATAATTCCTGCAGGAACTGCACATTTGCTCAGTCTCTGCAGGTACTCAATGATGTCATTTGTTTGTAGGCCCACTGACACTGCAGCATATAAACTATATGCTGTTAATTTGTATTCATGTATGTGTTGTGGTCTGAAAAATTATAGGTGAATTATACATTTATCACATGACAAATAAACATTAACATTAAATTTAATGCAAACTGCTATGGTAGACAATATGTGTTACATACATATTATGATATCCTAATCCTTTTTAAATCTTATGGTTCGTCTGAATAGCTCCTACAGCACCTAAGCTTGGATCAGCCGCAAAATTACTTGTCATACATACCCTGACTCTGTTACAGTTTATACAGTGATACTTGTTACTGATGACCACAAATAATGATCAGGTGGATCATCTGTGTTCAACTATTATTTTCTTAAAAAAATATGATGAAAAATTCTTTACCTGCAAACAGGCTCAGCTATGGCAATTAAAAAATCATGAGCATGCTTATAAACTGGCGAAAATGCCTCTAGAAATATATGTCCATTTGGTGCAACCCAGAGCGGTCGACTGGCATTGTCTGGCTTAAGCTCCATCTGACTCCTATGACGAATGAAACATTGTTAAAAAACTTTCAAGTCGATTCAAACTAAAATTATATATTACTAATAACCATTAAATAAAATAATATTATTATTTGTCAAACAATAAAAATGTCAAATATCAAACAAGTGTATTAAGATATTCTTTTATGCAAACATATTGGAGTTACTTACCGATAATCTTTTGCGCCAAATTCATCTTCCGGTACCTGATCATTCTTTTCAGCATCTTGCATAGCAGCTCCAGGGACTCCGGCATTCTCTGCATTATCATCATCCACTAGATCTATTGTCATATCTTCTTCCACCTTCTTTTTTTTACCTACCATTAAAAACACAAAATACAATTCTGTTATAGTTACCTAGGTAATTATTTTATAACAAACATTTGCAATATGTTAGCTTTTTAGCTAAAACAAAAACATGTTAATTGACATCATTTATTTAAATAGTGGCAATCTCCTGTTTACCATTATGGTGAAATTAACACACACATAATATTTAAAAAATAATCCAAGTATAACAATAGTTATAAATATCAAATGTGGGATAAAATGCTAAAATATTTCACAATGAATAATTATTATTGTGCAGATAAAAAATTAAGTAACTTACCTGATCTTTCAGCTGTACTTTTGGAATCATACTTTTTAAATTTCTTTGGAGGACCCATTTATGTTAACTGAAATTGTTTGAAGAAAATCATTAAGTATGAAGAAAAGAAAGAAAGAAGGTTGGGTATTTGTAAGCAATTTGATAATAAAAAATATTAAGTAGTACTTACTTTACAAAAAATAAATGAAATATTTAGTACATTCTTATTTATACAAATAGAAGCATAACGAAATCACTCACTGAAATTATAATAAATATAAAGTTAATAAAGTCATTTTTTTTATAAATGTTGTGGTATACTGACTGAAGGACCTACTTATAAAATACACTATACCTAATTACCTACCTATCTGCTATCTGCTAAATTATTAAACTTATC
>DWPC01000194.1:0-11920 GCA_018251435.1 Oarisma aurantiaca
GAGTTTGGTTTCGGCATTTCGACCCCTCATGGTGTACTTTCAGAAGTTTCTGTGATTGTAAAGACAAAGTAACATTCTTCATTTTTATTGGGACAATTTTTATTGAGTATATATTTATCATCACATAATTTAATTTAATTCTTGCTACAATAGGTGCGGCGGCTGCATCTCGTCTGTATGTGGATGCAGTGGGCAAGCTGGGTCGTCAGGCGCAGCAAGGCACGTGGGGAGGATGTGCTGATATCGGTGAGAACTTGATCATTTATTTATTTATTTTAATTGGTTCTTTAAGCGTATGGACCAATCAAAATAACAATAAATTTATTTGTAACTTGGCTGACACACTACCGCGTGGCTATCATTACTAGGTATTACCACCACATAAAACGATTGGTCTCGAAATTTACTTGAAGTGACCGCGGATAAATTCAAATTATTTAATATTACATTTTATTCCTGAAGGTACAATCTACTTTCGTAAAAATACGCATTTTAATCCCTGGTAGCCAAAATACTTGAATGGAATAAAAATTAATATTCTCAGTTAATATCCCATCACAATAAATAGAAAAGATTTATCGCGTTGATGAAATTTTATTATAACAGAAAAGAAAAGTAGGACTTATCAAAAACATACAATGGCCATAAAGTTGTAAGCTGTATAACAATGGGAGTAAAAATAGAAATAACAAAGAAGTCAACATGTGAATAGAAATTACTTACAATATTACAAATCGTTTGATACTTTATGAAATCCTACAAGAGTCATAAATAATTAATGTGATAAATATAATATCTTTGTAAGTAATAAAATGTACACATATGTATAAATAAATAAAACATTCTATATTTTGTAATAGTGACAAACATTCGAAGTTTGTGTTGCAAGTCGTTGAAACCAAATGCTTGATGAAAGGGCATTGCGCAGGCGCACCTACTCGGTGCATTACTGCATACTATTGAGATATCTGAGTAGGTTCCTACCTACTATGTTACGGTGCTTATTTACAATTTACAAAAGAGTACTTAAAGATTTTCTTTTAATTAATACAAGATCTCTGCTACCTGCCATTCTAAAAATTGTCCTACAAACTCATATTTCGTCTGTGACAACATTGTCTATAAATTATTAAAAAAAGTAGATACATTTGTCTTCAATTGTTTCATATTACTTTGGAAAAATTAAATAAGAAATTCTAACAAACAAATCGACTAAACAACTGATGTACTGCAATTGTCTTGAGGGAACCTAAAATTTGTTGAATTGTAAAATAATTATTTTGTATCGTTTACTGCCTCTATACAAACGACGTAATTATTTTTCTCATAATAATTATATTCCTATTTCAGGAACAGCCCTAATGAAAGTTGTTGAAGTATACCGAGAAATTCAGGACCAGCAAATGAATATTGTAAGTTCTAATAATATTATTAAAAATGTTTGTTCTCAATATTAAGTTGAATTTCATAAAATTATATTAGTAGATTACAATATATCTATGTAAGGGATCTAAATGTAAATTATCTTATTTTTGCCTGTACCTTTTGCATAAAAATATTATTAAACGACATTTACGACTGACTTAAACAGGAAAATATAAGGTTAAGTGTTTATTAAGACGAAATGTGGTAGGAAAATGCTGATTTTTCTCATAAAACACCTACCATAAAAACTTTTTATTCCTGAGCTGGCCATAATCCAAAATTTATTTGTTTGATACAGCTGAAGGCATTCTACGTAGATCTTCTGGTCCCGTTGGAGACAAATCTGGAGAAAGATACGAAAGTAGTTCAGGTAAGTTTAGTCTTTCTACCTACTTATGTAATTTCATTAAAATAATAACATCATTCTATTAAGTCTTAAAATAAACACGTATGTAATGAACAAACGTAAAACAAATTTGTTCCTGTTATTGTTATTTTTTCTTATTTTTCTTGGCCGGTAATAGCTGCTTTTGAGGTGTTTGTTGGATAATTACTTAATAAGAGTACCTAAATAATGATTGTTATATAAGTATTTTGCTGTCTCTACACTGAATATGAGTAGCAAATGTAAGAATAAGCTATAATGTATTTTGTGGATACTGTCGCAAAAAATATCTATTCCGACGTCAAAACCTATACGCATTATCTTTTTCATATGCTATTTTAGTTATCTCCTTTGTGGCGAGTTTCAAACATTAAGTACATTTTTTAATCTTAAGCTTATATTGCTTTATAGTTTTCCAATGAAGACAGTTTGTAACGGTCATTGTTGATTTGAAGCATCAATTTTACTTTCTAATTTAATTGTACGTAAAGAATCAAGTAACGTATGTACTCGCGATAAGGCAGTCTCATAAAGCGCTGTTTGTCCGTGTTGTTTCTCACATTACGTGTTTACGAGAAATTGTTTAGGTAAGTACTAACTAGACAAAGAAATAAGACACCAAGTTCAAATAACCTAAAGCATTCCGTTTATTAAGATAAGAATTTCTATTACGAAAGTTTGTTCGGAATTGAATGGCCTACCGTCATATACCTTCACGTTACCCAACCTCCAGAGTTAAGTCTACCTTTTTAATTTCGTTCCGAATCGCCACGGTGGGAATTGTAATATAAACTTTTACGCTTTGTCTAAATAACGAGTACTGAATTCTAAATAAGTTTAGATAAGGAGACAATTTTTGAATTGGGAACAATCTAATTTCTGTGTGAAAGTCCAACGAGTTTTGTTTGATCGACACTTACAAAATGTTAAACTAAGGTTAACTATATAGTTGACGTCAATGACTCATTTGTTGCTTTGTGTATTATGTTGCATACTTGCAATATGCAAACTCAACGATAGCTTAACGTGCGTTATTTAAAAACTATTTAGTAAGTAATTGTAAGTTTATTTACTAAAATTAATCTAGGCGTGGTAAAAATAACAAAATGGTTAGAAGTAAGAAGGTTTAAAAAAGTTATACCTTTAAGTTTCAGTACATTCAAAGCATAGGATGCCAAATTAAATCTTACATGATTCCAACGAATGGTTCCAATTAATGGTGTTCATAACAATCATGATTAAAATAATAATAAAAAACTATTAATTGGATTATTCTGTTTGTAGTCCGAGCAAAAAAGGTTTTTGCAACAACATAAACTGCGTTCAGAAAGCTACAGCAAAGCAGCAGCTACAATCAAAAAACAGCGCAAGAAGAAGACAAATGCCACCAAAGTCGGTTCAGCCATGGACAAAGAAATGAAGGTATTTGCTCGTCATCTTTAATAACAATATAAGTATAATACATTGATCAATACTTTAGTGACTTAGCCCTTTCAAAAAACGTTAAGGCTCTTAGATCAAAGCCCCGTTGATAAATAGCATTAGTCACATCCAATTTGTTTGTAACATAAAAACAAAGCACTGGTGTCTTATCAATATAATGGAACTAATATTTGCGCCTCATGTCATAAAGAACTATACGTCTCGCGACGAAGATTTATTCACTCACAATTCAGATAAATGTTGTTGTCGACTTTCAGCTGTATTTTTCTTGATTATTTTATGTTTACTTACAGAGCATGCAAATATTGGAAGAAGAAAAAACTAAATTAGACGCGTTTTGCGAGCAAAGCTTGAAAAATGTAAGTAAAAAGAACTTGATGTATTAAAACCATTTTAGCGCTTTTCGCTGTTATTACAAGTTGCTAAGTCGTGGAATTATTACTTCTGTTTGATTACATTTTGGAACTGAGTTACAAAGTAATCAAATGAAATTATTTAATTTCGTTATACCTACTACAAATACCTACTTTAAATTGTCTTTGAAATAAACAAAATGCCTAGACAAGAATTAATCATGTTAATAACAACAGTATTCAATTAAGTACCTTTTAACGAGGAAGGGAAGGAACGGAAAAGTTAATCAATTGATGTTTGAATATTAACTAAAAATTACAAAACCTACATACATAAACGCCCCGTTTTCGTAATCATTACTAAACTAAATGTACTGATTCCCAGCGAGGCGGAAATATCCGTTCTAAATCTCAGCAGAGCCTGTATGTGTTATGTTATTATTGCATACACGACTCATGTAGAGCTCATAAACATCGAAATGCACTATTACGGTGTCGTACATCTATGCCCACTTCCAGGCGATGACACAAGAGCGACGGCGTTACGGTTTTGTACTAGAACGCCAGTGCTCGCTTGCGAAACACTGGCTCGCATACCACACAGCCGGCGCCGCAGCTTACAACGCAGGCCTCGACGAATGGTTAGAAGTATCTCGCACTAGGGAGTACCTCCCGCCTAATGTCGAAGCCATGTTCGTGAGCAGAATGAGGGTAAGCTTAAACGACAGGGCCAAGGCAAATTCTATTAAAAGGTTTACGCGGCCACCTGATGAAAAGAAATTTGCATCATAAATTTTAATGTACTTACCTACGAATACACTCTGAATTAAAACAAGTATTGTAGGAACAAAATATTGAGGACACTAAAGATGATATTTCTTTCAACAGGAAACATTTTGTAGAGACGAATATGTACCTACTAATTTCAAAATTACATCTTATTTAATAACTCCTAAAGAAAATACATACATACGAGTAGATACCTATCACTTACCATTTCTACCTATACCTTTTTAAATACTTCCTTTTTTTAACAGCAAGTCTCATTCTGGGCCGACGAAGATGTTTACGCTAGTCCCCGCATCGGAGACGACGACGACAGAGCATCTGTGGGTTCTGCTTTACGAAAAACTCGATCGGTTGACGCATCGTGCCTCGATGTAAGGTCCATTGGAGAGCTTGGTTCGCCTGCTCAAGGATTGTCAAGAGCTAAATCTGATTTCAATCTTCAAACTCTCCACGGCGATGAACAAGGTAGGCAAAAAATTCTAACATCCTTAGGATTTAGATTTTTGCAAAAAAATAGTAATTTGCTTCGTATGTCTTTTAAGTATTGTATCGATTGTGATGAATATTAATTTACTTATAGATACTGATACCCGTACATCAATCCGTCCATCATCACTAGCGCCCCCAACGTGTACATCTCGCGACCCGCCGTTGGCTCGAGCGCTATACGCATACGCAGCAGCTGGTGATAACCAATTAAGCTTCCAACAAGGAGACGTACTCGCTCTACTTGGAGACAGAACCAAAGGATGGCAATACGGAGAAAATTTACGAACACACAGCGCTGGCTGGTTCCCGTTGGCCTACACGGAACCGATTCCTAACGATGAAACTGGGTAATTTAATGCTCATATTATGTATTATTTATATAAAATATTGAAGAGATTGAATGTCAAAGAAAATTGACCATTTAACGCCACGATAAATGGTAACTGTAAAACATAAATGTGTAATGGGTTTTGAAGACCCCAAAAGAATTTCCTGCGGACGATCGTTACCGTTACCCGCAAACACAGATATTATTATATTTAAGACCAAAGTTATTCTTTAAAGACACATCAAATCCTTTTTTATTGTAAACTGCTTTCTCGATATCGATAGCCGATAAATAAACATTTGATACATAAATAAATTAACGTTTTTGCAATAAAAGAATGACATAACAGTTTACTTTAAATTTCAGAGGAAATTCACCCGCTCGTTGGAGTATGGCACAAACGCCGAGTGAAACACCGCCTCCTGCTCCCGTAGCTCATGCTCAAATATCATCAAGTAACACGGCATCCCATAGTCATTCCCATCCACCAACACGCATGTTTGGTGATACCGTTACTGCTCATCATGTTACTAAGGTAAATTACTATGATAGTATTCTCAACATCAGCCCACAGACAATGTCTGCTACATCTAATGCTGTTTCTCCTAGGGTCGTCTGGGTACCAGTTCTCCAGGGTTGCCTCCAACCTTACCAGCTCCGTCACCAAGTGCATTAAGCTCTTCAGCAAGTGCTACGTTTCATCCATTGGCAACACCATCAGCCAATGCTGCTATCAAAAACTCAACATCGGCCGCCAGTTTCACGACTCATGCTGTGATTGAGACGAGGAGTTTCGGTCCACAAACATTACCTATGCGATCACAGGTAATTTATTAATAAAATGCGTGAATAAAATTTTATTTTATCAAGGTTTCCTACCAGTAGTACAACTTACTTAATTTATGTTGCAATTTTTTTTTATATACACAACATATTAACATACATGTTTTAACATATTTTATCTATTCCAGTTGGCTCAAAATAAAGCGGCACCCGCTAAAACAGTAGTATCAGCTGTCGGTGCAGTTGGAAATGTGTCACTCCACAGCTCCAATGACTCAGGTTTTTCAAATGAACCTCCACCACAACCTGATGTAGATTACAGTGACGAAGAGGCTCAACGACATCGAGTACCTATTAGGTATGTAAATAGAAGTCAAATTACTTTTATGTAGAAAACTATGCTTGATATTTTTGTTGCTTATTATTTATTTGTTTTTATTTTGTTTTAATTATGCTAGATTTTACTTTATTTTTGTAGTAAAACTGCTCAGCAAAAAGCCGATCATAAATCATACTTACTCAAAACCCAAAGCTTGAAACGAGGGCCAAAGCAAAATAATACAGCCAACGGATATTTAACTGATGATCAACAATTGCTTTTACGTAATATGCTAGAAATGGATAAAGACTCACAAAAAGTCAAAAGAACTAAATCATTTTGGAAATTTGGTCGCACAACATCCGAAGAAATAATGGAGGGAATGTCATTATGGCAACATCGTGATATTGTCGATACAGTGCCAGAGTACAAGAAAAAATTATTTGTAAAACTGAAAAAAGAATTGAGGCCTGCCCCCGATATCCCAGATCAAAGAAAAATCAATGGTGCTGAAAAATCATCGACAGAAAACGTTCAAACACGAACTCATGAAACCATAGACAGAAAGGACGTAAAAATGAATGGTGGAATAAGACAAGCTAGAAGCTTAGGGTCTATTCAAAATGGTGAACGTTCCGAAAAAGGCAGGAAACCCAACGATAATTACAATCAACCTCAAATCAACAAAAAAAGTATGTCAGAAAAATCCATTGTAGAAGAAAAACGCGATGAGTTCGTTCCAAGAAATGAGTCTAGACATTCTGATTTAACCAACACAAGCACAATTAAAACGAACTTCGAAAACAGTTTCTACAATGATGAAAATGGGGAAGGTTTTGTAATGAAAACTGTGAAACGAAGAGAAATCTTACAAAGATATGACAATGATAGCAGTTCTGACGTTAATTCTATTGCGTCGAGTACTGATCCCTATGATTGTATTATAGTCGATGATCACATGACTTCAAAAAAGCAACAAGAACTTGATCGCCGTCGTCAAGCACAAATACTGAATGATGAGGTGAAAAATAATAAAGAAAACGCATATATGCCAGAATTTGAAGAAATTGAAGTAACGCCAATAAAACCTCATGTTCGAGCAACCATAACATCAGATAAAAATAAAAAATCATCTCATGAACGAACTCCTCCCAAAATGGAATTCAAGACTTTCAAAGATAATTCCAAAGAAATCAAAACTTTCTCGGCTTCATCCGAAACCTTAAAGTACAAAGATAATGAGATCCACACTGACCGTTATGGAGTTCAGACGGAACGTAACAATAATAATAATACCGACAACCGAAACGATGATGGATACAATGGTCACGATGAAGGAACCTTAAAGTACAAAAAACGTCCAAGCAACGAAGAAAAAAATCGTCAGCACAACAACTTTGATAACAAATCTCATAAAGAATATCCACAAGCAGAAATAAGAACCCAGAAAAAAGAATCCACTAGGAACTTTGAAAACAAGGAGCCGAGAATCGATTACTCTCTTGATCGACGTCATGCAAGAAAAGATTTAACAGATACAAAGAACAGAGACACGCGTCCGAGAAACAGATCAAACAGGAGCTATGACGATAGCACGTTACAATACAATGGGCGCAAAGAAGAAAGATACTATGAGTCGAATATATCATATTTTAGTGATCAAGAAAGACGATCATCTCGATACGATTATGAGACAGATTCTAAGAAGGCTGAAAAGTCTAAGATACGGCAAGAAGAAGCAAGACTTGAAGCAAGACGTTTTATGGATCGTAGAAGTGAAGGACCTTATAGCGAATCAGACGATCAGAAATTTAATGAGGCGTTAAAACAACAGAGACCGCAACTTCTTCCCCGTACGAAACTCCTGAAGCGACCCTCCGAGAGCAACGAATTAGCAGAGGAAGGACATACATTCGGGCCATGGTATGATTTATGGGGCCGGGAAACTGCCATGTACAAGTAGTACCCCTTAAGCTTCTTTTTTCGTTTGTTATTTCTGTTAATTTTGTTATCTACTATATGTTTACCTATATGTTTTGTAGCAGTTTGAAATTTGGTCTATCTTATGTAACGGCTACTATATTACTGCCTACCTAAAAATATGTTTAATACATAGGTATCTTTTTGCTCGTAAACCATTTACTAAAAAGTGATTTGATTTCAAACCTTTATTACCGCTATACGTAGTCATTTTATACTTATGTTAAATGTAAAGTAGATATCTTATATTTGTTATTGTTATCGTTACGACTTTAATAATGGGATTAACTGAGGGAATACATTTAACCACCATAACAGAAATCGAGATTTAAGTTGCATACATAGGTACGTAGTGTATAATTAATCTAATTAATTATTAATGATCATCAGGAAATGTAAACATCTTGTCGATCAAAACTTATTGGTAGATTTGCTTTAACACTTTTTATCATGAAATTATTGTATGCGCCCAGATTGTAAACGGTTAAGCCTTCAATTTCTTCTTACAAAATAAAATGGGACAGAAAATGCATCCTAATTTTTACATTTAGTCCTTTAAAACGAGTTTTAGTGGACTTAAACGCTTAAAAAGTGATAAAAGAGTCAAGTACGTGCTTGGCCAACGTTGACGTAACATGTTCCACATCTTTTTTCAGCACTGAAAATGTTCTTTACAGAGTGAGCTCGTTAAATGTGAATAGATAAACTCTTCAAGTAAATCTATCACTAAGTATCTTGTAAAATGAAAGCGAGTGTAATTTTTGTACTAATGACGTAGTAATTACTTATTGAACAAAAGTGTATTACGATTTTTATACTTACTATAAGTGATCAATTATTTTGAGATAAGGTAATTAGAGGAACTTCTTTTTAAATAATCATTTTATATTTATTTAAATTATCTTGTCATTTAAATGTAATATACTTTTTTAAATGCAGGCCACAACAATTCGCTACAGTGAAACTGAGGAAAGCATTAACAAACGATCGGTCTTCGCCAGCCATTGAATAATATTTTTATCATTATAGATATTTTGTTAAATATATATTATTATATTATATTGATTATGTAAATTAGAAATCATCATGTATTTTGTACAGTTAAATATTCATAGTTTAAGAAAGAATATATCACAATTTTTACAATAACCGTTTTGTTTTATTTCTAAACACATATCGTTGGCTCAGCAATTTGGAACTAACAGTAGGTATAGTTTAAAAAAAAGGTAAAATTGAGTGGTATTATCTTACATGTCTTATAAAACAAAGCTCCCGAGAAATGCAGGCACTGCTCTCATGCATCCAAATATCGACTGCACCTGGAATTGACTTGATTGCTCAATTGCGGTAGACAGCTATCGACGGATTTGGAGCGCTCTTATTTTATTATTCACGAACACTGCTTGGCACCTATGGATACATCTATTCTTTATTAAGACAGACGTTTTAGAGATGCACTTCAATGTCTACGTGTGAACACTCTCACGCATCCTGGCAAACCTTCATCTGCAGAAGATAATGAAATGGCTTTTGCAGCGGACTAGATGGACTTTAGGCAAAAATTATAACATTATTTTTACATATTACAATTTAATGTGAATAAAATTAAACAAGCTGTACGTAATGTAGGATTCCGTAGTTTAAAATTGATCAACGACTTTAAAAACATGTCCAAAACAGCTAGAAAGTGGTCGTGGCTTGTGGGTTAGTTTTGTAGTAGAGTTCCCGATCATTAAGTCACCAAGTAGGTAACTTTTCCGCAATGCTTGCATAGATTTTAGGTTTAAAAGGTTTTTTATGAAAATGTCACTTCACTTGCACAATATCATGGTCGAAAATACGTACCTAATATTTCAAAGGTATCTAATATTAAACTTATTAGCATCAATGTAATGTAGGTACATATAAGTGTTAGTACCTAGGTATACGTTCACGAAATACGCATAACATATAGCGGGTTATTTATGTACGTCGGACCACTCATGATACTTAAAAGCCATTATAAAAGACGTTTTGAAATTTCAACGGCGAAAGTTTCTACATAAAGCAGGTTCAGTTCGGCAAAGAAGAGCGATTACCTCGAGAGCAGGAAACGACGCCTCAAGAGATCACACATAAAGGTAAGTAGATCACGTTACTAGGGTACGTCTTAAAAACTGTAATTAATACTCATTATTATGATGATATTCTCAGACGTAACCATCGACGGAGAAACTTTTAATTATTGTTCAGTTAATGAGCGCGTATGTAACCGGCAAACCCGAATTTTATATTATTAGAACCGAATATAAGAATTATTAGATAGGTAGATATGTATATTAATTAATGACAACTTGTATTAAAAAAAAGGTTACGTGAGACCCAAATAGTAAACTATCATTTAGGATTACCTAATTATTACTTAAGTAAAGTTTTCACACCTAATTACATGCATACTTAACGTTAACGATAAAGTTATTTTTTGCCTAACTATCAGAACACGTGGTTTGCTCTATACCTTTAATTAAATGATATCAAAGTCAATATTAAAGGTATTAATATAAAGTTATCAAATACTCACCTAACATAGGTACATCGTTTATTAACTTTCACCTTGATTACATCGTTGAAGTTATGAATTGGTATGAAAATATAATATTGTGTATGAAAACAATGAAATTCCATTAACAAAGCGATATCAAGCAGTTATAACTTATTAATCTAGCGATCGATTTAGCCAAGTTGGATTCATAGACGTTATACTCTGAAATGTTCACGAGTTTGAAGCTAAAGTTAAATACCAATCGCTCAGCGGAAAACCAACATCCTGCATTGTCAGTAAGCGTTGGCGCGCTTCAAGCCGCAATAAACTAGAATTATATCAACCTAAACATTATATACAGCGCACTTTATACAAATAAAATGTTACTCCCGACAGCAGCTTTGAATTATAAGAATGGCTTTGGTTACAGTGTTGTGTTTGGAATAGAACCACGACGGATACAATATCGTAAAGATTTCATAGGTGACTTTACTTTTAATTATAAAAAAGTAGTATAAACGTAGTATC
This sequence comes from Oarisma aurantiaca, assembly GCA_018251435.1. Classification (NCBI taxonomy): domain Eukaryota; kingdom Metazoa; phylum Arthropoda; class Insecta; order Lepidoptera; family Hesperiidae; genus Oarisma; species Oarisma aurantiaca. The sequence goes on from DWPC01000194.1 coordinate 11,344, forward strand.
TACATACCTACATGATAATAATGTTCTATTAATTACTATTGCGAGAAATATCAAATTAATTTGTACTCAATTAACTGATTAGTATCAACTTGATATTTTATGTATTTTATTAACGACAGCTGGATTAAGTCTACAACTAGGTTAGAAATAGTTTTCTAACATTCAACCATTTTATTAACAACCTGTTTGTTTTTTTTTTTTCACAAGTTCATAAGTTCGTTTACTTACGGAAGAGCAGAGGTTCCTACTACAGGTACTTTGTGCTTAAAGGGAGACTCCAGCCACATGCTGTAAATGTAAATAACCTTGTAAATAACCACACAATGTATGTAAATAACCTTATGCAATGAATAAAGAATTATTATTATCATTAACAACTTAGTTCATACAAAATTGCCATGATCACGTTTGTAAATAAATCTTCATTACTTACACGCGACAAAAGAAAACTTATCAACACGAGCGTTACCGATGACAACCAAAAAGCTTAGAAACATTGCCCCCGATCGCTATAAAAATCAATTTGCAGTGCAAATCGAGCGAGGAGACCGATGCTTTCCAAGTCATCGGCTCCTTT
>DWPC01000195.1:0-11879 GCA_018251435.1 Oarisma aurantiaca
TATTACTTCAGGTTATTAGAATAGAGATAAACTTTTTGTCATTGTACATTATAGTAGTATATTTAATCACCATTTTATTTAGAAACAATCACATGTAGTCTTAATATAATTTAACGATAAGTATAAATGTAATTATAATATTTTATGACGATATCAAGCAACTGTTATAGCCTTCTATAACCAAATCATACAATATTTCACTTTTTAAATCTTAAATCATGAACAAAATAGAAATTATTTACACAATGTAAAAAATAATATTTAATAAGTATCTCTGGATACACTTACTGTGTTACAGTAAAAAAACTTAAGTAGTAGGTAACAAAAACTTAAAACTAAAATCATAGCAGTCCTCTAGTATTTTTAATTTAACTTTTAATTATGTATCTGTTTGCTCTTCTATCCTTTGTTTTTATTAAAACTTCCAAAAATCTATGGCATTTTCTATGTTGTGTTGTATTTAACAGTGTGCATAAACTTTGCATCCATACAACCTGATAAAGGATGTTTTCTATGGTTAATGCAAATCTAAGTGTATGGTTCGTGACACGGAGTCATTTTGTACACTAATTCACTCTAATACAATGCCTGACAAATCATTGGAATATGAGCCCTATGTCATGGCCATAGATTGATTTAGCAAAAGATGAAGTGGACTATTATGTGTGGGCCAATAGGATGGCATCCTGAACATGGACCACTAGAAACTAAGTAATTAACTTTACAAGACATGCACATAATATAGCCTGCAGGTGCATTATGCATAAGGCATTAATTATATTCACCAGAAGGGACACCAACCCACGTAGCACTGACAGAGATTCTCATTACTCGTGGCTTGTTGGATTAACAAATCAACTTGCTTCGGCACTGAAACACTCGGCTCCTCGAGATACGTGAATTCCCGTCCGGTAAGTTTGTCCCGCACCCGGTTGACGATGGCCAGAGCTCGTTTGTTGAGGTTGGTTTCCGCGGGCTGGTCGAGCGCCTCGTTGACCGCGAGGGGGGCGCGGCTGCGGCTGGGTTGCGGCGACGCGGCGTCGGAGGAGCACCCCTCGGCCTCCGCGCGCGACCGCCGGCCCGCGTCGATGAGCCGCCAGTTGAGCAGCGGGTCGTACACGAACGCCTCCAGCACGGCCATCACGCTGTCCTTGTGTCGATGCAGCACCTCCATCACGGACTCGCACGTGCGCCGATATGTGCCCTCTATGCCAGTTACCTGTGGACAATGTATGTTTAGTATAAATGACAATGAGCTCGACAAATTTTTACTCGTACCTACTGCATAAAGGCTCATCTAATATTCTAATAAGTAAATGTCTGACAAACAAAATTAAATTAATGTTACCTCCATGGCATTAATCAGCATCCGGGTCAGTCTGAAAGGTATTTTTTCTGGAAACTTGTCCCTGGTGACGGCGACTTCGAAGCAGTCTCCGAAATCGATGTGCAGAAACTTCCCGGTGACTCTGTCCAACATGATGTTGGATGGATGTCTGTCTCCCAATCCCAGGATGTAGCCCACCATGCTCATGACGGCCAGGGACCGAGTGTAGTTCGTCCGGCGTTCGAACCACACCTCGGAGGACGGACTCTTCAGCCACAAAAGCTTGGCGAGGTCATCGCCTGCTGTGTGTTCTAGGGCGTGCTCGAAAACTTCCACCTGGAAGAAAGAAGGAAAAATAATTCTCATTGCATTCTTAAATTCTTCAAATTTCATATTTAGGATAGAGAGTATACACCTCTACGACCTATAATTCTGTCATAGTTGCAGTTTTTTTATAGATTAATTTTATATCTGAAAAATGAAACCCCGTACCTTCTGCATGAGCATAAGCCTCTCGAGATCGGACGCCATGCGCTGCATTATTCTGTGCTCGATGTTGATGAGAATTTTCCGCTTGTCGCGGTAGTCCCTTATCAGTGAATGTAGCGTGTCGCAGTGCGGCACCCACCCAATGAGGCCCGAGTTGGTCGACAGCGGTATCACGGCGTAGCGCTGGATGGCCAGGTCCCGCCGGAACGTGTCCGGATCAGCTTGCAGCAGGGTGTTGACGAGCCCAAACAACTGCATCACCCGCTCGTCTTGCCGAAGGTCCTCGTGACCCTTCAATAGAAACATGTAGTCCTTGCCGTTCGAACCGCGAATGCAGAGACGTCGTGGACGCTGCTTAGAAGTGATAACCTGTGGGTAAACATGTATTTTATACATTGGACTTTAGACAAGAATTGACGTCTGGACGAGAATTTTGTAAAAGAGTCAAAGTGGACTTTCGATTAGATAGGCGCTTTAAAATTTATTTTTTACACGCATTCACTAAGTGATTGTGATTACAACCATAGAATATCATTAAACTCTAATTATTTTTCGTGCGGTCGAAACTGCACCACATGAGCAACTTGTATCAAAAGAATAATTTCTCTATCCTATTCTTATCCCACATCAACCTTTACGCACACCGCCCGCATCTCATTTGCACCATCAGTCTCACCTGTAGACTGCTCTGTATGTGCGCGATGCGGATCAAGTCGCGATCGGGCACGTACGAGCCCGGCACGGCGAGCTCGAGGTCGCGGCAGCCGAGCAGGCGCGGCGACACGTAGTGCAGCTCGAGCGACGTCAGCTGCGGCAGCTGCCGGCTGATGCGGCGGAACACGTGGTAGTACAGGTCCCACGCCTGGTTCAGGTCGCGCACTTGCCCCGACTCCTGAATGAACGGTGCATGTCAGGAGTTACAATTGAAAAGGATGTGCTGACGAGTTTCTTTCGGCTTTTCTCCTTATTTACAAAGCACCCTTCCAAAAAGCTGCTAGATTGAAAAAATGACGTTCAAAGTGTAACCATGTTATCTAACTGAATAAAATATTTTCGAGTTTGAGTTTTGAGTTTCAGAAAAATGGTTGTTGAATTGAAGTGTCAAATTTACCTTAAATCTATTACACCATTCTTGCGCTTCGTTGAGATCTCTTCCGTAAGCTTGGCTGAACGAAGCCTCCTTCAACGTTTGTGGTCCTCTTTCCAGCATGGCGTGCAGAGGCTCCAACGACTTGAACATGGCCTTGACATCGTGTTCACTGAAGTACAACCTCGAAGCCTCCTCCAAGGCTTCCGCCCATTGTTCGTGCCACAGGATCGCGACCCTAATGAGTTCTTCAGAAATCATGGCAGCCTGGTTCACCAATTTGCTCGAATGTGTACACATCGATTTAAGTATCTGATTAGCAGCATTCTTTCGATCCACAAACGACGATTTCGAAGCAACGGTCAGAGGATATACGAGAGCTTGCGGGTGAGACTTTCCAATGTCAATTAAAAGGGAATGAATTAATTTGCCTACTAAGGCTCGGGGAGTGTCAATTCGTGCGATTAATTGTGGAATAACTTGAAGCCACACATTGATTTCGATAGTTCTTATTCCCTCCAGGAGGGCCTCGTGAACGGCCGGATGGTGGCCGTAATCGAACCATAACGTCAGTAACCTCAGCGTGTCTTGTAGTGAGCTGCCGTGAGACAGGTTGATCGATTTGAAGAAACCTTCGACGGCCGGAACTGTGTGCTGCTGAATATATTCGGGAACGGACTTCACTTCAGCCGTACTGGCAGATGCCGTCCCATCCGCTTCTTGGTGCTTATAAAATAGTACCGTTTCAAAGTTCATGTACGCCCACGCATGCCAAGCCTTATACCAATCGGAAGACAGGTTCGTGGCCGCGGAGTAGTTGTTAAGGATCTCGGGAATGGAAAGTTTGTTGATGCCCAACAGGGCTTCGCCCCACGCACCTAGCTTGAGGTGACAACGCGCTAGCAGTCTGCAGTGTTCGGCATCCCCCGTCTCCACAGTGTTCACGTAACGTTGTAGTTGATCATACGCCAACTGCCTGTCTCCGGCGACCCACAAATGTTTGGCATAAGCGAGAGTCAATCGAGGTTCGTGTGCAGGGAGCGGCAAATCTTTATTTTTACTGGGGTCGCTTCCCAGCAACATGACCAACGTTTTGTGAGCTTGACGAGGAGCGCCACTCTTTCTGCAGAGAGACGCAAACTTTAACCACGTCGCCATGTCCTCCTGAGGCGTCAGTACCAAACTTCGCACTTGAAGTATCCTGCGCCAATCTTCGACCAACCTTTGACCACCCTGTAATCGCGTCCACCACGCCTGACGTATGGATTCTCGTCTCTCGGCGACTTGTGTGTATGTCACTACTTCTTCCAACTCTGCTAACAACTGTGCATTCACTAATGCTCCGTATGCTCTTTGGTAACTTTCACCAGCGACAGCTGTAAGTTCTGAATCCAATATTGAACGCGCTTGGTCGATATGGAATTTCGATGCGGCATAATCCCCGTTGTGGATATCCAAAACGGCTCTATAGAACGCGCCGTCCTGGGTATTGTCCGGAAGAAAGCTCACATAATTAGCCATCGACTCCCATTCGTTCAGGCCCCAAGCCGCCGCAGCAGCTAATCTTGCAGATTTGAATTTATCTTCGTCGCCCATATTACCCCAGCGCTTGGATACTTTGTTGTATAATTTTGACCACTCGCCCAAAGCTTCGAAGCACCGAAGTGCTCCAAGGTAGGCCTCAGCATTTTCAGAGTCAATTGACAGTTTTTCTTCATATAAATTCAGGGCCTTCTCCCAACTGTGAAGTTTTTCGTACCACCTTATTTGAACCTTGAGACTTGTATCACCTGCCTCCCGTTGAGCCATGACCCTTTCGAGCAAACCTTCCGCGGCCTCCTTTTGCTGAAGTTTGTTGTTTATGTGTATCAAAGCTTCGACTACTTGTGACGTGGCTCCATTACGGAATTCTTCCTCCTGAAAATATTGCAATTTTACATTAATTACAATAAAACTCAACGAGTACACTAAAACGAAATAGATATATCATATATATTTTAACGAAACCTTATAATGCAGCGCCTTAGCGTAAGCCCGGCAGTGCATCGCTCGCTCCCCGAGCAGCTGCGTCGATATGGGCAGGGCGCCACATTCGCAATGTTCCAGGAACTCCGCGAGGTTGAGCACGGTGTGGGCCAGTTCGGGCGCGTCGGGGGCGGTCAGCGCCTGTTCCAGGGCGTGCGACAGGTCCGCGTGCGCTGACTTGTGCAGCTCCGTCCAGCACGACACAAACGCCGCATTGAACAGATCGCGCAGCAGTTGCGAGTAGTTGTGCGCGAGGGCCAAACATGCTCTAAAAAAAAGGTGGTATTTCTTTTTTACTTCTATCTTGCTGTTATCATAGAAGAACAGTAAAGATGTAGCAGGATCGTGTACAATAAATGCAACAAAAATGTATATGTAGTACCTTAGTGCAGGGCTATGCGACTCGGTGAGAAGACCTATGCTAAAGCGACGCAGCCATTCCAGCCAATCGTCTTTAGACACGCGGCTACTCACGGTCCACGCTTTATTCAAGTTTCTAGCATTCACGAACAGCTTCCGAATTGACTGTGAAGAGTCACATGGCACTATGCGAGCCTGAAACCATCAAGTGTATTAAATATAGATGTCAGTTTTGAAAACCACATTCGTATGTATCCAATGGGCATGTTAGAAAAGCTGACCTCTTGATTGTTGTTACGTGGTCGTCGACGGGAGCTCTGCAAGAAGTCATCCGCTGCATGAGCTGGGGGTGATTGTAACTTTGCCAGAAGTAATTCATAGTTCTGGTGCTGAATTCTGTGCTTAACTACCACTTTTTGTACCAAAGGAATAAAATCCATATATTTCCGGCCGAGCTGAACTATTAACGCACACAACGTATCCATTGCAGTAGTGCGTAGAGCGAAGCAGGAATCCAAGCTTCTTACGAGCGGGTGAATTATTCTAGATACTAATTCACTGTAGTTCAGAGAGTCTGACAGATAGTCTACAGTCTCCATGGCCACTTTGGCCACGGGGATAGGACAATCGGTAGCATCAAAAAGCTTTACTATCGATGGGATTACTAAATGCATGTAATCGTCTAAATTATCTTCAAATTTTTGTAACGCATACAGAAGTTTTTCAGTGACGAATCTATCTTTGCTCGTATCGTGGGCAAGTACGCGTAGTATCTGCGGCATTAGTTGCGGCAGGTAAACTTTGAACTCCGACCCCAAGGCTATCGCGATATGCTCGACTAATAAAATCAAAGTAGGTTGTAAGGGACTGTTTGGCGTCCAGAACTCATTGATAATATCAAATATCTTATCCAAATAGTTCCGAATGTGATGCTTGACTATAGCAATTAATTTGGCCAACTGTGTAAAAAGAAATTCTCGGAAACTGTTACTATCGGTAGAGCGCGCTACGTAGAGTAAACTTGGTGTAACCCGAGAGATATATGGCACGCACTTAATACCTAATGATTGAAATATAAATGTAACGGCTTGAACCACACTCGTGTGATGTTGTTGTAGAGTGGGATCCCGAAGAATTCGCATGAGGGTAGATATAACGATCGCAGGATAATACTCATCTAATACTGGAGATGACATATTCACCAACATTTCACTTGTGGTCATATCAAAATTATTATCTTCAGCCTTACTATCTGCTACTGGCACTAAGCTTGAGTCTGGTATTCCATCTTTAAAACCTTTGCTCAACTTATGCTTATGCTTATATGGGTCCAGCGCTCCTAAAAGACCTAAAACGCGAATCGTTTCTCGCCGGTCTTTAGGTAGCTGCTCAGTCTTCAAAAAGTTTAGTAATACATCCATGAGGTTAGGATATTCCGTATAAGGTCTAACAACGTAACCTGTGGCGCTAATTAGCTGCCCAAAAGCCCATAAAGCGACACTTCTTTTCTCTGTTGCGCTGGCATCTGATAGCAATTCTAGTAGGATTGTTAACAGCTCTGGCAAACATTTTTTCAGTCCAGTGTTATCCCCATGAACGTCGGCTAAATCCCCGACGGCTTTTAAAACACTTATAATGACTCCAGGGTTTAAATCAGATTCTTTTAATTTCGGCACTAGTACATTGAGAATGGTTTCCATATATGGCTTTGTTAGTTTAGGTGCATGCAGAATAAGATTGTCCAACATTCTTGCAGCTTGTTCTTTATTGCGACTCATCCCAGAGTGCTCTAATTCTGTCAAGAACTGAATTAGAGTCTTCCTGAGTCCTGGCATTATGTAGGCAGGATTAACTGTGCTCAATCTCCCAATAGTGCAGATAGCCAATTCTCTTATAGCCATCTGTTCGTCATTCATAGCAATAAACAAGAAACTTAAGTTTTCAATCTGTGCTAAATGGGTATCAAAAACATCAGTTAATGATTCTAAAACCCAATATCGAACTTCATAAACTGGATCAGTCACTGAAACAACCAACATTTTACCAACAACTTCTGCAGTTAGCATTGTCAGTGTTCTGGAAGGTGTATTTTTAGTCCTTATTGTAGCATCAGATAAGAGTTTGGCTGCAGTTTTAACGGCTTCTAATCTGACTTCTTCTTGATCACTCTGAAGGAAATGATCAGCACAGCGCCTTACAAAAGTGAGCAAACTGTGTTGCCCTTCAAACTTGAATGTACCAAGTGTTCTCAATGCCAACACAATATTAGCACTATCCTGAGGTTCTATGACTAAACTCATGTTTGTCATCTGCTGTTCTAGGCTTCTCGGAACACCGGGATGCAAAAAAGGCTTATTTCTTAAAACCAATGACAGCATATTCAACAATCCTTCAGATATTTCACCTTTCAGTGAAGGTAAATGTTTACTTAGTTCTGTTAAACAAACAGTCAATGATGGACTTAAACCTGTTGCAAACATTGCATCAAGTAGTTCTTTTATGTCATTTACCACAACATCTTTAACAGAACATCCTAAAAGGGTGATGCATGCGAAAACAGATGGGTCGACCCAGGCTCGCTTCTTGCTCAAAGTATCTCTAACAGGTAATGTTTGTTTTATAACATCTATTATTCTCGGAATATAGTGCTTGATGTCATCTTCTAGAGCTGCTGCCATCAACCCTAATGTAGTGAAAGCCATGTTTTTGTCTTTTTCCCTGCTTCTAATAGAAGACAATAAATAATTCATGGTAGAACTAAGATATTTCCTCTTAAACAATTCCGTATTGAAAGCAGCAAGTCTTGGTATTATAATCAGCAGTATTTGAGGAACTCCTTGGGCTTTCAAAATACGCTGCGCCATGACATCTAGAAAATAAGACATAGTTTTTGATTAATTTATTTAGTAATTTTTAATATAAAATACTTTATCCTAAAAACATACCTTGACAAATTCTTTCAATTTTTTCACTGAGCAGTTTGTGACAAACTTCAGATTCATATATAGGAACAGGATACTGGACATTTTCAGTTTTAAATCCATCACACAAGTAACCCCTTTTCACCGATGGACTGTGCAGTTTTGAACTTATGAAAATAATATCATCTGACACTGTGATATCTTTTTGTGTATCCAAAGCATACATTAGGGTGTTATATTTTGTTTCCCAAGTGGCATTTGAACAGCGCAAAAGTTCGTTCAGAATTAAAAGTCCCCCATGAACTCTGTCTTCTTTGGTTATGCCTTTTTCTTTATTCGGAATGTCTTCAAAAGAGAGCATTGCATCTTCATAACATTGCATGTACCATTGTGGTTTTGATGTTGATTGTTTAGCGGTCTCCCTCTGTGCTGTGACTACTAAGCCTGCTCTCAAAGCTTTAGCAGCAGCCTCTCTTATTTGTTGCTTAGGATCTTTTAATGCTACAAGAATATGATCAAAAAATCCTGACACTTGCTGGTAGAAGTATGTAGGCATTGCAATAGCTAATTCCTTTAACAATAACACTGCTGAATGACGTCTACCTTCATTTCTTTCCTCAGAAAGCCACTCAAAAGCTCTTTTTACTTCAAATTCCACATACTCTGCTCTTTTTACACCTGACACTGTAGCTAGACGGCCAACTGTTTTAGCAGCCAATTCCATTACACCAACATCAGAGGACGGTAGTAGATTTCTGAGATAGTTTGCAAAGCGCGTTATCCTCGTCTTTGTGGTATCACAGTCACCACCAATCAAACAGACTGAAAAGAAACAACAATATTAAGTTAGTTCATTTACTAAAACTAGAATGCTTTAATGGAATTGTATTTCAAAGCGAAATAATACTAAATTTTTAAATGATAAAATACATACCGATAGCGAGCACGCCACCCTTTTTTTCATGGACATCATTGCTAGATACCATCTCAAATATTTGATGGTTGAATTCGTCAAGGAACTGTGTAAGTTCCTCTTGAGGAACTTCTCGGAGTTCGGTCTTCGCATAATTATATAGTTCACGAGCAGTTCGAGTTTGAACATCAACGTTGCGGGACTTCAGCCCCGCTACAAATAGTCCTACTTGGTTTGACATTTTTATTCACTTTACTTTACTTCACGTTTACAAAGTGCATATTTATCTTCATTTTTTACAGTACCTATGTGATGTGTACACACACCGTGTTGGTTTTTATTTTATGCTATTACAAAATTCAACTAATCCTAAACACATTGATTTGATTTTGATTATTTGATCAAAATATCAAATCAATTTGACTTGACAAGACAAATTGTCAAATCAATCGCCTAAAATAATTATGTACTCTGTGAAATAGACAGATTAAAAACATTTACAATCACTACAAATCACAAAAACCTCATATTCGCTTTGAGTGTTCTTTTACATCACTTTGCGTGTTTATGCTTCACTAGCTAGGTTCTACATAAAAGTGGTTTTATATTCTGTGATTTTGACAGTTGTCTATGCTTACATGGCCGACGTTTCATTCATTTGAAGCTTCCTTTTCTTTCTCTGTCGTATAGATAACTATCTGCGTACGGGCGGTCGTCTTTCGAGATATCCGTATAAATTATTAAATGAAGGTGCTATAAGTGTTGATTTTATGAAAAAGCTGTAGGTTATAAATTGTTAAATAATGATCTTGCTGGAGATCAATAATAGAATTATAGAAGAAACTCTTACAGTTAAATATAAAAATGCACTGGCGCGGTGAGTACGTTACGCTTAGAAAGTTTACCTGTTTTTCTGTTCGTTGTGCGATTACCGCAACGGAGGCACACTATGTTACGTTCACGCTTTTTGCTCATATCCTAATGTTGTCGAATTTTGTTATCGGCATAATTTTTTTTTATCATAACCCCATTTTCGGGAGCAACATGACAAATGTCAAATACCATTATAATTATTTAGGGTGGGCCCACACGTAGACTAATACAGTAAGAATCTCGTCTGGATTGAAAACATGGAAAGTGAAACAATATCTGTATAGTTTTCCTTGCACTGTATAAGCTCAAGGTGATATGGTGTATGTCAGCATGGATGAGTCATATGGGTTGTTTGTATGTACTGGCGGTGCGCGGAATATCCTGTACGATGTTTTTGGATGCCATTCGTAGTAAACAGTGTACTGGACATGGTATATGTGATATTTATACATATGCATGTGGTTGTGTGTGATGTGAGAGGACAGATAGGCTCACATTACAGGATATGAGCAATGATACTGGTGCACTAACTTTGGGGGGTCAATGAGATTGTTATAATAATAGCATTGTGCAGTGTAGTTTCAAATGCATTTATCACAGTTGCATGAGGTACTTGAACTTTCCCCCAAAAATATTGCTGTATAAAATGTGTGAGGTGACCTATCTCACTACACTATTGGTTATGTATTATTTATGTTAAAATTTTTATTTTCAGTTTAAAGCCTGAGTCTATAGATGTGACCGTTGCAGATTTTGATGGAGTACTCTTTCATATATCCAATGTCAATGGAGACAAAACCAAAGTTAGGGTAAGTTCATTTTTTTATTCTTGGGATGTGTTATTTAAGGTTTATTGTATTGAAAAGATATCCAATTTAATAGAAATACCTACCAAAAAATACCAACCCTGCCATAAAGGGATTACTATGTTTGCATGAAGTAATGGAAAAAATAACAGCAGAATTTTTATCAACATAAAACAATTTCCATTTGAATATTGATTTCATTGAAGCAAACATTACTCTAATTAGAATTAAAGTGAAAATTATTCATCAATGATGTCATGCCTATTTTGTTGTGTGGTCCCTAAAATATGAATGAAGGACAAGTTTTATATCTATTATGGTTCAAAGAACTAAATTTGAGTGTTACATGTAAAACTGCATCATGTGCAAATGTGCACCATGCACATTTGTGTAAAATATTATAAAAATATGTATTTTACAGGTTAGTATATCATTGAAGTTCTATAAGCAGTTAGAAGAACATGGGGCAGATGAATTGCTCAAAAGGGTCTATGGCCCACTCCTCACAGAGGCAGAATCAGGTAAGAATAAATCCCAAAATATCTTGTGATTAAATGCAGTTGAATTTAATTAAAATACAATTGAAACATGCCGCAATGTACCTAAATATATGGTTAATGTGTACATAACTGGTATATTAGCCAGTACTGGTTGAGTGGTGCAAGTAATAATTAGAGCGTTAGTTTCACAGCTGTTCATAAAATTAACTCAAATGTGAATTATCAAACAACTGAGTCATTAACATCAATCTATGATTTATTTCCATGTGAATTTTGTGTGGTGATACAAAACTATTAATTTTTAATTTTTATCTAATTTAATACTACTAAAATTATCACTATTGATTTTTTTCCATTTAAATAAGTTTTGGAATCTCCCCTGTTGACCTCAAATTAGTTAAATTAATAAAGAAAGGTAGTAGCAGGGCTTTGTGTCTAAATTGTTACTGGTTTCTACACTGTCATTGGCAGTGTCATTACCTTTACCTGAAAAAAGTGGTTGGGGAAGGCATTAATCACTAGGTTTTTTGTGTCATGCCTCGTACAACGTAATTAATGAAAAACTACTCCTTACTTGA
>DWPC01000196.1:0-11878 GCA_018251435.1 Oarisma aurantiaca
ATTTTATTGACTTTTTGTATTTTTATTCATTTATTTTGTATCTTTCTTTGAATGTAACGATGTTAATTTTGTGTTTTAAATAAAAATAAAAAGTAACCTTTTCCCCAAAGAAACAAAATGAAATTAAAGACATTTGAAGTTGTCTGTCTAGTTATTTCCCCCTCCATAACATTCCATTCCTTTTCCTATCTACTACCTCTTCTAAATAAGATTCTACTACACAGTACCAAGATACTGCCCTGGCAAAGATGATCCTACTGATAGAATAAGAAAACATGCATGATGAGACAAATGGTTTTATGTATGGTATATAAATAAAAATGTTGTTTCTCTCTGTGTTTTATTTCCCTCCATATGACCAAAGGTAATCTGGTTGTGCCTACAGTTCCAGCTCAGTTCATACCAGGGAGGACCGGCGCAGGGCTCCTTATGCTGAATGGCTTCACCTTCTACATGAAAAACCATCAGGCCCACGGGAAGAAACAATGGTACTGCTCGTCTCGAGACGTTCATGGCTGCAGAGCTGATGTTATCACCTACAAAGGATTGGATGGCAGAGACTACATATCTATATTTAGAGGAAGACACATCCACAACCCACCACGTCTGCGACAGTGCCATGATGGCAGATTCATAAGAGAAAAAGATTTTATCAACAAACTCTTGTTTAATAAATGACTATCAATCACAGCAAGAAATGTGTAAAGTAAATGTTAAATTTAACATTAGACGTTAATACTTTGTAATGTTGTTAGTTAATTTTTTTATTTTTTAAATCATGTGATGTACATATTAATGAATTATAAAGTACTTAGTGATTTTTTTCACCTGTATCTTGAGTGACTTGTAAATATAATTTAGATGGTCTATGTTTTATGACAGTTTTAGAATACAGTTATTCTGATTACAGAAACCGAAGTCTTTTTTTAAGAGAATTTATATTGATAAATATCGTATTAAAGTATTATTTTTACGTACCACTTAGTTTTTTTTTTATTTATAACCCTGATTGTGTAAAGTAACTAGAAATTATTTTGTACTAACAGTTGCATGTGTGTGTGAAATAAGAATGATTATGAGGTATTAAGTTGTGGTTATATTACAGGGATATATTATTTACCGTCTCATCGGTCGGGCAGTATGGTGCTCATATTCAAAGACAATAAATACTGGATCAACAATAGGTACCAGAATACCATCAACTGGACATGCAGGGATAGAAAACGAATGGGTTGCAATAGCTGTGTGCAGACCACAGTTGAAGGCAGATACTTGAAGCACAAGGGGACACATAACCATGCTGATAATTACACCAAGTACAACTTCAACGACTGATGCCAAGTGATTAACAGCTTTTCTCCGGTCATCACTTCCGTTAAGAGTTGTAATGATATGTAAACATTTTATCTTGTAATATGTACTTACAACTACTAAGGTAGGTACTTAAAAATGTATTAGGTAGGTACTTAATTGATTTTAAAAAAATATCGTAAAAGTAAATTAAGTATCGCCTGAGATACATACAAGTCTTTTATGCATTAGGTATTCACATCCTACTTGAGTATGTTTAGGTATTTAAAGCAACATACATAAATCGCCATGTGAATTTATTTAACAGGATCGAGATAGGTACTTGTTTCAAAAGCAAATATGGCAAGTTTCGCTTTGATATTATGATGATTAGGTATAATGAGTATTATATCATCAAAAATCATTAATCTATGCGGTGTAGATATCTCGCCCGCTAACAGCTTTCGTGCTATAAAAATATACATATATGAAGCCTATGTATGTACATATAACTAATTACCTATAAGGTTTCTCCTGATAGTCATTATCCCTAGAAATAATTAAAATATTTAGCTATAAACTTAGTGCTGTGAAAACACTTAATGATGACTTCTTATGGCCAATTTTTGTATCGTAGAACTTTAATAATAGTGATTTAAGTAGGTAAATAGAAAAATTTGTAGGTATACATGTACTTAGCTTTCGTTAGTGTCTCGAGTCTATGTATTTTATGGTAGCTTCCTATTATTCCATTAGATTTTGGTAATATAAAATGTAAATCTATGAATATTGTCACATAGTGACGTAATAATCCCCATGTAAAATAATAATATGTTGGTATGTTACGACGTTTTATCAATTTCGACATAAAGCATTAGTAATTAGCAATAATTAGGTTTTACACATACCTATTAGGGGAAAGTAAAAAAATTTAAAAGAAATGTTCTGCTGATGTGATACAGATAATGTACATATGTTATTAAAATCATTCCTTTTATTTGCTCGTCTATAGGGGCAGTGTAAACCATGCTGATGGTTCATTTATAGTCATAGTTGTAAGGTGCATGCTGTGTAGTGTGCAAGTTGAGTAAAATGTATTTTAAAAACTATATCAACTACAGTTGAGTAATCTATTGCTTTAATTAATTATTTCCTCAAAAATAGTTGAATTATTCGTGTTCACTGTTTCGAATATATAGGGTTGATTTTTAATCGTACTTAAATTTAACTTATTTAATGCTCGCAATTTATGTATTGAAATTTACGTTTTTGCACCACTTCTATAAATTTCTTTTCTATAAATACATCTTGGTCAATCCAAATTTGTTAGCAAATAAAAAGAATACAAAAATTATTGTGGAATACAAAACTTCTTACGATCACTGCTAGTTTTCATCGATCATAACAGATGGCGTTAGTAATATCGAATAGGGCCCGTAACTTCAAATCTGAATAACAATAGGTGCAGTAGGTATTTTGTCAATCTTCAATGCTAATACATATTAGAAGAATCGGGTATAATAGTGTAAGTATATAATTTCATATGTTAAAATAGCTTTACAAATAGCAAACCATAAACGAAACATATTACTTCCTCCCTACCATCTGTTCTCATAATTATGTACGTATGTAGTATATTGGTCTATGCGTGGAAACGTACATAACGTAATGTATTTTGTTAAGTGTAGATATATGTGATAAATATTGTTTCTTGTGCCAAATTTTATAAGTAAAATATTTTGTGATGGTCTGTGTCAAAAACATGTGATTTGTCTTCTAGCTTTTATAAATTATTTAGTATACATCGGACACTATTAATAATCAGTTATACTTGAATACAGACAGAATAATTAAAAACATAGACTTGTTTTTCATTGCAATTTTTACATGCGTTACATAGGTTCCGAACTGTTATAGCCTATAGGTAATAAGTACTAATTGGTCAATATCTAATCTAATCTGGGTTTTATTTATTGGGTACGTATTTAAATTATATACCTATCGCTAAGTTTTTTTTTATAGTAATAGGTACATATTGAAATATAAATACTTATCTAATAATTATTGTAATATCTATAATGGTTATTATTAATTAGTTAGGTAATCCACAATAAAAATAATATTTTAATTCGAGCTGTATTCGTTCCAGCTGTAATGGTGACGTCAGAGAGGGGGAAAAAAGGGATTATATATGATGGATATAAGTTCACAAAAAGGACTTACGTGTCGAAATTTATCGATAAAGTGAGATGGGAGTGTACACTGTACAGTCGTCTGCGATGCATGGCGCGGATACATACCATTAATAATGATATTGTCTTGTGTGAAAACGTACATTGCCATCCCCCCACGATTATTGGCAGTGTTGCGAAAATCTTTTATTTTTCGCTATAAAACCCATTTATATAGGTCCAAGATTTGAAAAGAATCATTGTGTATGAATTAGGTATTTGATCTTATTGTTATGTCAGTAATTATATTATTTATACATATATTTATTAACATTCTTGTGTTACTAGAGATTAGGTAGGAATAAAACCCTTAAGTTTAATGTCTTTTATGTATCTACATACATAAATACATACAAAGCTACACAGTAGCCAGTCATTTTAAATTTAAGGTAAAGATTTTGGCACAATTTTTTTTTTAATATATATAATACGACCCATTAAGTTGTATTACTTACTGTTATACTTACTTTTTTTTCTTCCATTCATATACCACTGAGTTGTTGACAAGTGCGAAATAATACGTATTACGACTTAATTTTCAGGTTCAAATTCAGATACTTCTTCAGAGATAATATTTTCGAAACAGTCTAGGGCTCGCGTGGCGCTACCGAGTAAAAGGACTAGAAGAAAGGGCGCCTGCCATTTGCCGAAAATTATAGGGAAAGGGAATAGATGCCGTTTGCCTGGCTGCCCTCAAAAGACTACAGTTTGTTGCAAAAAATGTAAAATATACCTTTGTTTAACCAGGCGTCGCAACTGTTTCAGTATGTTTCATTCAGATAATGAGTGATGATATCATAGGGTGTAAAGTAATTGCTGCGTTTCAAATTCGGCATAAACCAAAATTATATAATAAAACATTGTCAACGTTTTTTCTTTCAATTTCAGCTCATATTTCTGTGATCACTTGAAAAGAACTCCCAAATAATTTCTAAATTGATTCTTGAATAAAAATATTTATTAAAAATACTTAATCCTTTTGAGTAATTTTATTATATTTTAGCAAAGTACATCAAAACGACATCCGGCAAGACTTTAGCGATGTACAACTCGCATACCTACTGCAAACATTACACGAATAGAAGTGGACACACGAGATGGCAATGTACGAGACACTTTTCGCGGAATTGTAATGCTTATGTGTTGCTATGGGATGACGGCAGTGTGTTGAGAGCGAAAGTGGCACACACACACCCACCTTTCCAGTATTACAAGAATCGAGAGGGGCTGTATGCCAGAATTATGTAGTCTTAGAACGTGGTGTCACAAAAACTGACTATAAAATAGATTGTATGAGGCATTTAAAAACTACACGTCAGGCGGCATACAAATTGGTGAAAGGCGTAGTTCAAAGAGGAGATGAAGGTTCTTAATTCAACTTTAAGAAGAAATGTTTTTACCATGTACTTAAATACTTTTATTATGTGTAAAACATTAAAATATACCATATAAAATTATGCAAGTTTCCTTTGTAACTTCTTGTTATGAAGAAATTTTGGGTATTCCATAGTAAGATAATTCAGATAACAAAAAGATTATGCGGTATGCGCTTGATATTGATTACATACAATAGTCACTCCATGTAGTACTGTACTGGGTAGGAAGTTCGCTCAGACGAAAACTTTAAAAGGAAACATTTTTTTTTTTACCTATTTTTCCATGTTAATTATTTTTCAGTTGAATTCATCACAAACCCTGCTGGGAAGACGTTAGTGATGCATCAGGAGTACACGTTCTATAGAAATAAGCAAGTTAAAACTGGTTGGAGGTGGTCATGCTCCGATTCTGGATCTAAGAAATGCAGAGCTTACTTAACTCTGACAGAACAAGGCTACATACTAAAGTTTATCCCAGTCCACAATCATCCCCCACCTAAGTATGTACGTACGAAAAGTGGAATATGTGTGAAAATCTCGTAACTCTCTGAGAATGAGCGAATTTAACGCGTATCTTCTGCGCTGAATCTTCTCTTCCGTTTTCGGACATAAAGCGTATTCTAGAACTATATTGATAAGCTTGCTGTTAAGCGAACGAATACAAGTGCGTATCGAAAAGCGTTAAGTGCGTTATACAAATAAACCTTAAGGACTAACCTGTAACGAAACGTTACATAAAACGATAGACGTTACATAAACGTGTTTTATTTACCAAATAATTAAAAAATATATTTTTTCAGCTGATGGAATAAAAGGTTTTCTCGTGTACATACATATTTTATTATTTAATTCCACAAAATCTTCAGCATTGTAATATGTACAAATTTAACAAACATATATTTTGATTTATGCGTAGTCGTATAAATCCGTGGTGCCTTACAAACTGTATAGTATACGAAACAGTATTCTTTTTAGTGAAGTTTATCCAAACGACAAATGGCAAGAGGTTCGTGATGTCTAACGGATACATGTTTTACAAGCATTCACAACTGTGTTCCGGTGTCCGTTGGTGTTGTACAGAGTTCTGCTCTAAGAAATGCAAAGCGGCGTTAATTCTCACTTCAGACGGAGAAGTGGTCAGAAGGAAAGACCAACACCACACTCACCATCGTCCACATTATTTTCAGACTAAGGAAGGATTGTATCTAAGGATAAAAAAATAAAATAGAAATAGCCTTTATTGCTGTTATTTTGTTCATAGTCAATTTAAATAGGTATTATTAATAATAGTATGCCTAAAAACCCATCTTCTGACACTAAGAGCAATCTTATCAAATCTTGCTTATGAATTATCGGCAACTGCAAGTTTTTGTCGAGCAAATTGTATTTCGACAAAGGTCTCTAAAGATTTCCACATATTCCTTTCTCTTGCTAACGGTATGGACCGTACCGGATTAGCTTTTTTTATATAATCTTTCCGTCTTTTTTTGTCTGCCTATATTTCTTTTACTATCTCTTGGATACCATTCTGTAACTAACTGAGACCATTTAATTTTGTCTTTACTAGTTGTAATAAACCAATTGTTGCCTGTTTTTGTATTTTTTATACCGATATAAAGAAATTGCTTATCGTTGTTGATATGACCTAATTTATTCCACAAAATGCGTTGTAGGTATTTTTATAAGCTTTTGGTTTTCTTTATTTAAAAAAAATACACTTTATTTCTTTATCTTTATTTAAGTAATAGAAAGTATGAAGTACTGAATGATGTAATTAAATGAGAATATTTAATAGGGAAAAGAACTTTCTTTTAAGGTATCGCGTATGTAAATAGGTACTGAACGTTATCATAATTTCAATTCGTTAGGTATAATATATTATATATACTTATAACAAAGTAATGATGTTAAAATCCATACTTAAGCCCTTTTACTTGGTATGTATACCATCATGGTATTGGCTTATTACAACAATGCTATTCTCGTTGTGTCATTGTTACTATAGATAGGATACATCAGCACTATTGGAGGGTAAAGGCTACAAGCGCTTCCCAATGTTTGACCAAATGCTGTTTGGAGTTGCAGCAGTCCTTAACCGGTCGGAAACATCATCAGGTATCAAATATCAACACAAAGAAAGTGTTAACAATTCCAGTCATTAATGCTACTAACAAGCTAAGCAGTACATTCTCCAAGCTCTTGATACTGAACACAAGTAATTTTTCAGTACTCCTGGTCAAGGGTCGAAATGGCAAAGACCTGCTAATGCTTAACGGCTACACTTACTACCAGCACAAGTTGCTCCGAGAGGGGTACAGATGGAGCTGCACCCAGATGGGATCCAGGTCTTGCAGGGCGTTTCTCCACGTCGCAAGCACCATGGTGGTGGTCAGAGCTCAGACTCAACACACGCACCCACCTTCTACGTACTTCTTGGAGAATATTAAGAGGCAGAAGAAGGAATATGAGGTATGTATTTGGGATTTGAAAAGGGGTGGATCTTTTTGATGGGTTTTGGTATACCTAATTTTCTTTATCTTTAATTTTGTTTCTTTTTGGTCGGAATTTTTTTTTATCGTTTTTAATGTACGTATAACTTTTGACTACGAACATTGATACGGACGATTTTTTTGATCGAATGCTTGTCGTGCGTGGGATGCCGTATAAAAATTTTTGAATTATGCCTAAAATCATGATTGAAGTCAGTTATTTTTCATACAAAGTCAAATTATCGTGTCGCAAACACGATTACACTTTTCAAAAAATGATGATTTAAAATAAACGATAAAAACAGTTGTTTATCAATATCATCACCAATATATCTATTGAAATTTTAATTTATACTCCAGGTTTTTTGAAGGTAAAAAATTGAGAAATAAAGTAGGTAAATATAGATTAAAATACTGTTGATAGCTGTGAAATGTCAGAAGCAAATAAAAGTACTTAACTGAAGAATTGTGTTAGGAAAGGATTTGATTAATTCCCTAAAAAATTACAGAAACACAGGCTAAGTAGGTTCGATGTTCTACTTTAAATTGACTTGATAATTAGTTTTTCCTTTCGTTTCAGGCAAGAAAAAACGCGATAAAAGACTTGCCAAGACAACTTTCCTTAAAAATATCAAGTGTTCAAGGACGCGCAGGATTTTAGAGAATTCGTATAATAAGTAAATAAATATACACCACAACAGTTGAACAGATACAATCGGTATAGAAAGTAACATTTGAGACAATTATTGCGTTGCTGTAAGAGAATACATTATTATGGGGTCACCATGTCTCGATTTCGTTATCTGCTTAGTGCATAGTACAAGAGTGCTGTAGGATGTCTTTTTACAAAATATTTTGTCGTTTATTATCCTGTTTGTAATTGTATTGAAATAACTATACATTTTGTGTCTATTCCGCCACTAGGTTTGATATAAATAAATCGCCGGTAGGTGTATAAAGATGAGTTGTAAAGATATCGGTCAGCTACTTGAACAAGCTACTTGTCCAGACAGTCGGCTAGTATAAAATTACAGTCTTACGAGTAAGTACTTACGAATGTGAAATCACTTGGCTAAAAAATTATCGACGACTTATAATTAAGCTTTATTTTTTAAGTTTTCTAAAATACTTTTGTTTGTTAATATTGACGATTGTATTTTGTATGCTAGGTAAGTAATTAGATACAAGTACAGGACTTACCTGCATGTTGATTAGCATAAATTTATTATGTATTGTTTTATGTGATAAAAAATATTTTATTTTTTAAGTCTATCAAATTGTTGATATTATACATCATGATAAAAAAATGTTTGCTTTGTATTAACTTTGTATTGGTTTTTGACTTAAAGACTTTTTATGTCGATTTTTATTACTAAGTACAAAGTCGCATTTAAAAATGCGACTAATCCTAAACACCTTCAACATAATTATAATAAAGTCAAAAAAGAGTAACACGCCAAACTTGTCTGCCAGATCAGCCGAAACTGCAAGTTTACAGCACTATTTTTAGTGACCTTAATTAATCACTCTTGACTTTGGTGCTTGGCACTTCTAGCGCGTTTTACCCCACTAGTCGCCAATATTTTAGCATGACATAGTGTGCACTGTGCGGCTACACTAAAATCGCACGATTTCGCACGATCGTACGAATCGCAATGTATTATAAAAGTAGTTAAGTACCAACATCGTATGCTTCCA
The DNA here is from genome assembly GCA_018251435.1 of Oarisma aurantiaca. Taxonomy (NCBI): domain Eukaryota; kingdom Metazoa; phylum Arthropoda; class Insecta; order Lepidoptera; family Hesperiidae; genus Oarisma; species Oarisma aurantiaca. Next base: position 9,085 of record DWPC01000196.1, read on the forward strand.
TATTGACAGTCAATTAATTACTGTTTGAGAGCCTGCAATTAATTACTGATTGATTATTTAAGTAACGCTTAGTATTAATTAATTTCTTGAACCATTCTCACGTAACAACTATTTGCGTACAACTGCGATGACTTGTGTGTAATTCTTATATAATAAAAATAATCCTTTAAAAGTACTTAATACATTCAGTACGAAAAATATGGAATAATTTGTTTGTAATATATTAACAAAAAGCATTCCAATGTTTGTACGATATTTTTTGAATAAAATTCTTGATGACCCGTTTCATTTATTTGTGTGTTCAAATAAAGTAATTATTCAGCTGTGTTCGTTAAGTTACCTATTACTGATTTAATATTAGTGCTAACAATTCTTAATTCTATAACGATACTGACCATAACCTTTATCCCCCAGTGGAGTTCTATCTACGCCCCAACGGTAGAGTCAACCTGCGCTTGAACAACTTTACCTTCTACAAGCACCTCAAGGCGAGAACCAACGCCCATCGCTGGAGCTGCACAGCTTACGGCTCCAAGTGGAAGTGCAAGGCGCATCTCATCATCACTGACAAACTCGAAGTTATCAAGGCCAACGTCACTCACAGCCATCCGCCCAGCGCTAAGAAAGATCTCAAGGCCCTAATGCCGGCCGTTCTGAACGGGAACCGCATCGGACACCGACCCCCTCCACAAATGCCGGCTGAGAGCAAACACAACGGAACCGCCGAACCACTCACTATACAAAACCCTTTCTCTCAAACCCCCCTTTACGACTATTTAGTGGCTCATAGCGTCTATACTAACTATTAAGTCTTGGAATGTTTTTGGGATTTTTCCTAATCTCGTCATACATTGTATGCGTATGTCAGACGACAATGTCAGTTTTTTTTAATAACGTGTCAATGTATAACGAATTTTGGTCAAATTTTATTGAAGTGTTATTGCATATCGTCAGTAAGTTGGATAGCATAGCGTCACTAATAACACGTGATCCTTGTAAGCCAATATTTTGCCTGACATTCAAATGTTTATATACAATTAATGGTTCAGATTCCTTTTAGACTAAACAGTCACGCGTTTTTAAACTATACATATTATCACCGTTTGTTAGCAAAGTAGACATTACCACGTGCCACTTTATGTTTACTTTAAACTTCACACACACAAGTTTGAAATTTCAATAAAGCTGTATATCACGAGCTAGCAAAAACAAGCGCTAAGTGGAAAGCGATTGAACCTTCTGGGTACTCGATTAGTGTCGCTTTTAAGAAGAGATGTTATGTTTTCTACGAATAATTATGTAGTTTGTAGTGCGCTATATAAAGCTTTTATGTGGTCAGTAATAATTATGCCTATTTTATCTACATTACGATGTTATGTATCGTATTCTTACGTAAATCATATCATATTGTAATAGTTATGTAATAATTGTGATTCGACGTTTATAATGTTATTTTATAAAGAATTGTAATCACTTTCTAAAGGATGATCGAAATCATAATAACGAATAATAATTTCAAATTCATATTTTGTCAATTAAACTGTCTGGAGATAACGTATACGCAGAACACAAATGTTTTAATATCTTACATACCCTTAAAAAACTACCTGTTTATGCATTTTTCGTGTTCTGCAGATTTTAAAATTGAGATAAAAACCACTAAATAACCATTTAGTATTAGTGATATTATATTGTAAGACATAACCATTTTTACACTGCTTATTTTAGATATAATTATAAGGTTATATTCTTAATTTGAGACAACTTTTTTTGATTGTTTACCCTCTCAAAAAGTGCCTTCCGTAAACAAACGTGTCTTTTAATAGATTAAGTTTTGAAATATGTAATAATTATTTTATTTTTAGAAATAAAGCTCTGTTCAAATCAAGATTTTTGAAGCTCACGCTCTATTCTTGTAGGTATATGTTGGTTTGGACGGAGTTTCATTGTTTATGTAATCGATGTCGTGTGATATTCAGCATTTTGTGACGTGTCCAGTATTACGTTTTGTGATACCAATATTATCTTGTTTTGATTTAAGACTGCATGCTTTGTTTGTGATAAACATGTAACTCGTATAGGATCTCGTTTATATCTTATAAATTTAATGTTGCGTTTGGTTAAGTGGATTTTTGTACGGGCCGTTCGAAGAAGTAATTGCTTTAGAAGAAATAAAATTTAATCGGTGTTAGGTATGATGTTTAGTGATGATAAATGTTCGTATACATAGAGGCAAAGATATAAATACCTATAATAAGTCATTATAAATAAAGGAATTTTATGTAAGTCATCAAAACCAAAATTATATAAAATTTCTCGTTCATTATTTCATAAAGCAAAATGCATTTATTTAGGCACATAATATTCCAATAAGCAAATATTTCTATTAATTTTAATAATTATTCTGTCAAATTTTGCATTTACGACGGCCCGTCAACATGATATCAGCATTTAATATTTATTAGTGTATTATTAAGGTTGAAACTGCAGTGACTAATTTTTGTATGGACTATGATAGTATGTAATTTTACGTGCAGCTTTTGTATTTTTGTCGTATTATTATTAATTAAATGAAAATTACTTTAATTTTATTTTGTTTTGATTTAAAAGTATATTAAGAAAAGGTATCTTAAGTTGACAGAGTAGTAGAGATTAATTAACATTTAGTAACAAGTAGGTAGTAAATTAATTAAAACTAGTGGTCGCCCAGAGGTCGAAATTCGACCATATTATAACGTATGAGTATGAGTATGTAGTATGAGCGCATTTCAAGTAGCATTCGTCAAATAAAAGT
>DWPC01000197.1:0-11876 GCA_018251435.1 Oarisma aurantiaca
ACGGATAACCCGGATAGGTATACGTTTTTACCTTTTAATCGTCGATATCAAAAATAAAATATAATATTTTAGTCATCTACAAGCACAGCCCACGGATTTACACCTAAATCTGTGTCTACAAGTGAGGTGTTTTTAGACAAAAATTTAAAAAATGGTAATCTCCTTATTGAAACCTCCCCGGAGCTTCAAAAACGATAAGTGCTGAAAAATATTTCTATTCTGTCTGTTGTTGTAGTTTGACATTATTGATGGCATCTGAAAATGTCAAAGAGTCTTCTTGATCTCACAGATGTTTAAAACCAAAGTTTGAAACGCTTTTTCTTGATACGCGATATCGATAAGTTTTCGTAGTGTCTTCTTTCGAAACAATAATATTTGACCTATTGATTCCTCCCGAACGAAAACCTTTTCTACTTGAACATACTTTAGCATGTTGGCGAAATCTAAGTCACACTTCTACATCATTGAGAATATTAGGAGCTATAATCAGGTATGCAGGATTTACCTATCTTTATATATTTTTCTGATGAATCAGATAAATTGCCTCTGGGTTGTTGGTGTGAATGATTATAACGAATAAGAACCTATAGGAGATTATCGATTCTTACTTGTATATTGAAATTTACTTCAATGAGATAAACATTTTCAAAAGGGTATTTTCTACCTAGCACTACATATATGAAACGGTATCTGACGTTCTGTTCTGCCTATTCCACTCCCTGTAGTGTCATTATTGGATATTTCATTCAGTTTGAATTTTTGGAATCAGGATCAAATTCAGAATCTTACACGGATCTCTAAAATAGTCTTTTCTCATTGGCTGTTTTGAAATATCAAAAATTGTGAAATAGATAATATGTTATTGTAATCTTATCAGTCACACGTCTCTTTGAGTTTAGTTTCAAGTGCTTAGTACGTGCGGGTGCCTGTGTTTCGGATTTGTCTATTTTTTTATTCGGTGAGTCACGTTCCAAATTTTTGTCTAACTGGGAAAATTAATGTAGACTACTTACTATAATTCGTAAAAACACGTGATTTTATAACTCTTTCGATGCTCTTTTTACCATGTGAGATAATTATTATGCAAAATTGAATATGTAAAATTGAATGATGGTATTCTTTTATAGTATTGAAAAAGAAAATGTACAAAATAAAAAGCCTGTCAGATATTTAATTTGGGTTTTAAGCTACTGATCTTTTTGTTTTCTGAATGCGAACCTATTGCCTACGGTCACGGTAACTTACCGCGAGTTTTACTTAAGTCTCTAGGCAAAGAATGCCCTGGTCCGGTGTTCTTTTCTATTTTGTCTTTCTTTTTGATCTGGCAAACAAACCGAAGATCTAATATGACAATAAGTGGCTATAATCTTCCATAGACAGCATCGATATCAAAGGCATCACTGGTCGTTGCCGACTAATAACAAAGAATCGTGTATATTAACTGAAATATTCGAGTAACTATCGATTTTGATTAATTAAGTGTTCATAAAATTGACGCTTGTATTTACTGAAGTTTGAAGACGGTATTTCTTTTACTGAAAGATATTTCTATTTTTGTAAAGATTTGGGAATAGAAAAAAATATTGGTTTTGTTGGTAAAAAGTCATTGACTGAGGTACACTCATTAGATAACTCATCAATTAATAATATATGAAATGAAAATTGATGATAGTCCGTGTAAGAGATTATGAAAGTATTAAAATGTTTTCATTATCTGTAATGCTGTAATCTTGTCTTGTCGATACGGACAACACGCCGATGACAACACTCATTATCGATTATAAAATGTGCGTACGTTAAGTAGGATTGCCTCAACATGGAATTAATCTAGTGTCAGTAACACCCACGATGTGGTAACATTTTCTTTGGAGGTCCTGTAGTCTATGTATGCAGTTATACGATACGATCTCACATTTATCTTATTGAAAATGATTAGTAACGCCTCTGGTGACGAGATTTTGAAGCGTTATATGAAATGCCGTCTTTTTTTACAATATTTTGAACGTAACATTGTTAGACCCATCCGTCGTCAAACATCGGGAACGTAACTTAATTCATAAAACATCTCTGTAATATACAAATCATCATTCCCCTTAACAGTCCATATAATGATCATAATTCTAATGTTAACGTTTTGTTACAGTGGCGGTAGAATGACAGAGGCGCCGGTGGTAAGAGTGGAGCAGGGTGAGTTGCAGGGGCGTATCACGAACAGCCCCTCGGGCAGGGCCTACTACAGCTTCCAGGGCATCCCCTACGCGAAGCCACCCCTAGGCTCACTTAGGTTTAAGGTGGGTACCTTTTCATTGTTATACTGACTTAAGTAACGATGATCGTAGCGTGTAAGTTTAGGTTAGATTCTTAATTTGAATTTAAAAATCGAGTTATTCAAGTGCAAAAAATATAGTATACATCACAATATAACGCTTATTATGAGATGATGTATTTTGAGTTAAATCGATTCCAAAATATCTGGTTTTGCGACTTATGTTTTAGATTTTAATTTTATTAGTGGTTTACTGATGGTAGACAGTTATGAATATGATACGTACATAGTTGGTAACTGAAGAAATTTCATTAAAAATATCATATCGTTACAAGACGCTGTGTTAACATTTATCTGGTCTTTTAACAAGATTGTTTCGTTATCATGTTTGTGAAGATTATTCTTATCGGTGTTTCTCACGTATTCGCTATAGCCGAGATAGTTTTCACTTGTTACTATTTGATGCATGTGACGTGGGTAAAATATGTTATGTAATGTCTTAAGGATTTTTTTATAGCTACATAATTCTGTGAATAATGCTGTAGGGAGGTTTCTAAAATGTTAAACTGGAACATCAATACTCCCTGTATTTATGCATATCATTGTGTGCATTGCAAGATATTGGTTACGGCGAAACAATTTCTATTTTTGGTATTAAATGCCTGTATTCAATGAGGTCTCAGATAACATTTACATACGATTTAAGCGGCTATTGATTAATATAACCGATTTACATAACACACCAAATGTATCTGTAATATACAAATTATTAAAATTTAAGTAAGTTGAAAATCGGGAACATTTAATTCGAATTATTGATATCTTATAACATTAGTTACCTCCGTTATTATGTTTTCCTTTGAATTTAAAATTATTCGAAGCACACTGTTAAAAAATAAATTAAAAAGTAAGAATTTTTCTTTTTTTCCAGGCCCCTCAACCTGCAGAATCATGGGAAGGAATCCGTGAAGCCACATCAGATGGAAATGTTTCGGCCCAAATAGACCCGATTGTTCACAAAATGTACATAGGAGATGAAAACTGTCTCTTCCTTAATGTGTACACTCCAAACCTAGATGGAGAGTTCCTGCCAGTAATGTTCTTCATCCACGGAGGAGGATTCCGCTATGGATCTGGCAATTCTTCCTTATACGGCGGTGATTACTTAGTGGAGAAAGACGTCGTAGTTGTCACTGTAAATTATAGGTGTGGTCCTCTGGGATTCCTCAGTTTAAACACTCCAGAAGTCTCCGGAAACGCTGGCCTGAAAGACATCGTTCAAGCTTTGCGCTGGGTCAAAGATAACATCGGAAGCTTCGGTGGTAATGCCGGAAACATTACCGTTTTCGGCGAAAGCGCTGGCGGTGTCGCGGCTTCGATCTTAGCTGCCAGTCCTTTGACGAAGAATTTGATTAGCAAGGTGATCATACAATCTGGAGTCGCGTTAAATAGCTGGGCCTTCCAAAACAGTCCTATCGAAAATGCAAGAAAATTGGCTTACGAGTTAGGTTGCGAGTCCACTGATATGGATGAAATCTTGGAATTCCTCTCTACTACGCCTGTAAGAGACTTAGTTGAGGCTTGCGAAAGGTTCGAACCGTCGAAACAGTTTTACGAAAATGGTACGATATCATTCGGACCTGTCGTGGAGATGGAGTTTCCAGGTGTTGAAAGTGTCCTAACTGAAGCTTTCCTAGATATTCTGAACACTGGACGAATTGCAGATGTACCAGTAATGATAGGTTCTAATGCTCTTGAGTTTACTGGAGAACGCAATACTGATGATCTTCAAACCTACCTTCCCTCCACATTGCAAATCCCTAGGAACAGCGATGATTCCCTGGCAATTGCTGGTGAAATTAGGAATTTATACTTTAACGGAAAGTCTCCAACTGGAGTTGAGAGCATGACTGAAAGATTCGAACTTCTGTCTGACATATTAATCAACGTAGACACGCACAGATTCATTCAATACCTCGTGAAGACAACTAATAAGCCGATTTATTACTACAAGTTCGATTATGTTGGCGAGTTGAATTATTCCAAGATTCTGATGAACTCTCTGGGCCTTAAACATGCGGCTCACGCTGATGAGTTGGGTTACTTGTTTACAAGTGTTAGGACTAAAGATGTGGAACCCACTGCAGAAGATGTGAAGATGAGGGAGAAAATGTTAAGTCTGTGGACCAACTTCGCAAAAATTGGGTAAGTATCCTACAGCTTAATACTCGCAGATTGTACCAGATTTTTCCTTTGGATTCCAAATATACAACTTGTTATGTTGGTTCGAGGTCAAATACATGTGAAACTTGCAATTTATCTAACATCAATGTAAAGAATAAGTATGTCTTGATTCAGATTTTTAATCAGAACGAACGTTTTTATTAAATTTTAAAATTTCATCAAAAACTTTCTCAACAAACAATTTATAACATTTTGTCTATTTACAGAAATCCCACCCCCGAAGAGAACAACTACATCACCGTAACATGGTTGCCGGTGACCAAAGACAATCTATACTGCCTGAACCTCGGCAGCGAATTATCTCTTGTCACAAACCCGGACAAAGAGAAGATGGAATTCTGGGAGAAATTGTATTCCAAGTATTACAAAATCTGGAACGAGTCCTGTAAGGTCGCGCAAACTGAACAGATTGAAGTCTTCAAAGAAGACACTACGCCAGTGATCGTTCAAGAGACAATGATACGAACAGACGGAGAGACGTTTGTACAAACAGTAACGACCACATCAACTGTCACCGTCGTCGAAGGAAATGTCACAGAGGAAATTGAAACGACCGTATCTGAAAAACAATTAACTGATGATGTTCAAGAAATTGGTGAAGATAAGAATACGATTGAACAAGAAATAGTCCAGCAAATCAAAGATGCTTGTAAAATAGACTCCCCTAAAGAAATCAACATCGCTCCTGAAATAGTTAATGTGAAGGTATTTGAATCGAAAGCTCAGAATGGCGTGAATTCGCATTTGAATGGAAACATTGAAAAGAAAGTTCGACCTTCGAATGAGATTAAGATGGTTCAAAACAGCAATGGACATCCGAAAGATGTCATCAGGGCTAACGACCCACCTGAGGATGATTTGCCCAAAAATATAGGCGTCAACAAATTCGTGAATTTCTTTGAATCGCTCGGAGGGAAGAAGTAATAAGTTATAAACATGTTACCTTACACTTGATTACCCTTTGCGTTTTTTGTAAACGAGAATTGTAAGAATCTTCAGATAGCAATCAAGTTACAAGATGTTGCCTATTTGGATTGTATATCCCATTGGTGAGTACTTTATGAATGTCTTTGAAAACGTGATTCTTTGTAATGCACATATGTAGCTCATATGTAAGTATTCTTAAAGATATGTACAAAAAACGTGCAGTGTAATGTTATGTGATCAAAGATTCGGCTGGATAATCGAATAAGCTATGGACATAAACGAGTTTTAATTATAAACCAATATTATTAAAAAAAAAACATTTTATTACCTGGAGTCTAAAGTCAAAGAAAATTTGTAAAGAAATATATTTTTTGTCATTGTTTTATATTTAAAATGGTTTGTTTTATTTCCATTGCTGATTTGCTGAGAATTTTGTAGGGACCACACATTGTATGCATTTAAGATTTATTTTTACACTATATATTTTATAATTTTAACGTTATTTACAATATTTTATTTACATTCCACAGAGAATATAATTAAAATTTGTTATTACTTGAACAATTTGGATTACCATTGACTTTATTTTTACCTTAATAAAAAGTTTGGTTTATTTCTACAAAATCTTATAAAATCAATGTAATACAATTAGAAATACATTGGAAGTACTTAGTATTGATATTCTGCGTAAACATTCCTATGGCGCATTTATTTTAGAGTATTCGAAATTGGTTAATTTTATTTAATGTAAACTATTGGAGATTGCTAAATTATTTGTTGTTAAAATTTATGTTAAGCCGATGTTTTTAAGAATGTGCCTTGTTGTGAAATTGGAGTAAAACTATTTATACTTTGTACAAAATTAGATTGTGTACTGAAGTCTATATTGTTTACCTGCTGCCATTTAATTCGTTATATTTATTTTTTCAGTCATTTAAATTGTCAACACTTGTGTTAATTTAAACAGAATTGATAGTTTGACATATAATTATGTATATTATATAATTTTATACATCCATTATACACGTAACATTAAAAACTAATTAATGAAAACAGAAATGATATGTACCCATATATTCCCCATATTTTGCTTATTAAATATACTTTACTTTAATGTTTTGGCAAAAATGTTAAGTTAATTTTGACTAAGATTATATTTACTTTAAACTTTGCTTTTCGGCGCTAAGTCTACAGCCATACGGACCTGGTCATTTAGTTTCAGGCTTTCGAAATCCTTTTTAACTAAGACTTAGTTTTATAAGTTGTGGCAATGATTTGTAATAAGCGAACTAATGGTTCTATATCATTAAAATTATTTGATTGATATTTAACTAAATGAATCGTTAAGTAATGTAATACAATGTTAATTTGTGATCTAAAAGGTAAATAAAGTTAGCAATATTTTAAAAGGCTAAGCCTTATCATAGTAGTGTTGCCATCTATTGGAAAATCTCAAGAAAAAATTTAACAGCTAAAAAAAATAGATTGACATCATTGCATTTATGAATCATAATTTGCTTAGATAAGATTAGAGAAACCTACCTTACTCCATAAGCATTCCTGAAGCGGAGTCCATTATAACGTAATAAAAATTCAGAATAATGTTTAATAAAACATGGGTTAAATGTATTTTATCATAGTGGTTCATTAATATTATTTTAAAAGTCATTTATCATTATATTTTATTGTAGATAATATGGTGCCAATATTGAACCTAGTGATAGTTATTATCTAATCATTGAATTACAACTGCTTAGTGTATTTTTATAATTGATAATTATAATTGAGAATTAATAAACAATGTAAATTAATACAAACATTGTTTTATTTGTAAGCAAAATTAAATAACATAACTATAAGTATGTATTTTTATTAACTATATTTTATGTAGCAGGTGATGGAACCAGTGGATTTGAGGGCATTCAGAGTCAGAAGATGAAATCTCTAATCTCAGCTAACCCATAAATCCACTTGTAATAATTACAACGATTAGATTGTAATAATAATATAATTAGTATTATAACAGTGTTGGGAGCTCCACTTACAACAGTAACAATAAAATCGATAACATTCAACAGTAATTATTAATTACAACAAAATTAACAACCATGAAATATGTATAAAGATCAAATGAAACCGCTAGTAAAAGCTATGCTAAAGCTAGTCTCATTTCATTTTTATAGGGAAAACCTTTTTTTATGGCGAGGACATCTGAAGCAGTTAAGTACTTATTTGTAAGTATCAATCCACTTAAAATAATAATGGCTAATGCGTATATTATGCCTTAAATATTACATTTAACTTATCGATATTATGCACCTCTTTCCGAAATTAATATGAGCTAATATAAAAACTATGTAGAAATACACACAGACCACCTAGGTACTCTAATATTGCATTGCGGCTTTAGCATGATAACAGAAAATAACAAACCGATTGACTAGTTAATATAGCGCTCTCTTTTTCAAATTTAATGACAAAAATGAAAGAATGTACATATTATATTATGACATACACAAAATTATACAATTCATTCCTTTTTATTGCATTGCAAGTGGAGAAGAACAATATTAATACATACGCAATTGGTCAAGTAATTATTTACATAATATAGTAACAAAATTATTTAAGAAAACGAGTCTATCTTCATGGATAAATTAAATGTCAATATTCAGTCTTCGATTAAGTAGGTACATATTTAACTAACTCAGCACGAGGAGACGATTTTATAAGGTGACCGCATAAACTCAGAATATTTGTGATTAAATTATATTATAGAATGTTGCGTGTATGTAGGCACCTAATTTACATAGTTATGCTTGTGTTATTAGGTTTCTGTTTCGTTGCAACTTGCATATTACTATAATTAACATGGTATTTTTATTTTGCTAATAAATACATAAATCGAACCCAAAAGTCCCTAACCTGAACCCCTCACCTACCTGATTTTTGTACTAAAATCTAGATATGATTTAGATATTGCTATTACTAAAGTTTTGATTTTTCATTCATAAGATTGAACCATACATTATATTTGTCAAAGTTAGGATATGAAGTTAACTGTATTTCATTGTCTATGGTAAGACAGTGTTTCTTCTTCGTATTATAGGGCAACCACTCTTGTTCCTGAGCCCTCCAGGATGGCTTCCTGTAAAATAAAATAAAATTCAAAGAACTACTTACCTCTTGAAATTAGGCATATCATCAGGAATTTGAGAGATTATATTTTAAAAGCTTAAATGTGTCTTTAGCAGCTGCTGTTCTCAGCATTTATTTATTCTTTTCGTTGTAATGTATTGTAATGGATGAAAATTTCAAGATTATTATAATATTATGATTTACTTTAAAATATGGTATCCAAATGAGATTAATATCATGAAAACTATTTATAATCTTATTATTTAACAACATATCCAATATACATATTATAATTATTCTGTTCTTTTTAATCATACAAAGAAATTGGTTAACATATTTCAAAAACTTACCCTGTTTTTGCGAAATTACACCATGCTTCGCACAACGTGTCTACAATTTTTCTCTCTCTTTGCTTACAACGATCTATTTTATTTTCATTAAAAAACAAATACTGCACCAGATCCCCATGAGCCGCACCTTTCAGACCTAATCTCTTCATAGTCCCTGTATTCAGTAAACCGTTGAAAGAAAACATACAGACATATGTGTTTACATATTTAGAGACAGTTTCCACGAACATTGCCGTGTCTCGGCCAAAGTAAGCATCAGAAATAAATTCTATATACCTCGATTTGTCCTCTTGGGTCAACTTCTTGCCCTTAAAATAATATTTGTGTAATGAGTCCGCAAACATCTTTGCTTCCGAACTGTCTGATTGTATGCGTAAAAACCTCGGAATAAAGCATTGAAAATTTTCCTCAATAACAATATTGCCATCACCGTCTTTTTGCAGAAATAAGGCTCCTTCATGCGAGCAAGTTGTCACAAGGATAGGGACTTTTTTGAATTGATTGTTCTTTAAAGACACGTGAGGATTCTCGTCAAAGTAACGTTGCACTCCAGCAAACTCTTTTTCCACGACAGGCAGGAAGTAGGCATTAATTATCCCAGAAGGTCGACTCAATTCAGCAACCACAGTCGCATTTAATAAATCCTGAAGGGGTGCATCAGTTAAAAATTCACTTATGTCTTCTGGAAGCTCTTTGCCCATTATCTTAACAACATTCTCTGCCTTTGCTACCTCATCTTCCTCGACCATAAAAAGATCTGATAACAGATTACCAGATTGAGAAATGACTTTGTCGAACAATCCCGCAGCCATATTCGCAGTCAAATATGACGTCACTATGGCACCGCCGGCGCTTTCGCCAAATGCAACAATGTTATCGGGGTCTCCATTAAAATATTGTATATTCTCTTTCACCCATTTAAGAGCCATTATCGTATCTTTCATTCCGGCATTGCCTGGAATTTTTGGCGTGTGTAAGCAGAGGAACCCTAGTATATGTAACCTATAGTTTATTGTGACTAGAATAACATCTTGCCTTAGTAAATAATCAGGGCGATAGTAGTCACCATAACCAACAAGCAATCTACCGCCGTGGACGAAGAACAAGACAGGTAGCTTTTGAAGATCTTTCTCTGGTAACTGAGGGGTATACACATTTAAGTACAGGCAATCTTCAGATCCTTCTAAGGTCATATTTCCATATGGGTTCATCTGAGCACATTTGTTTCCTGGTTTTGTGGCATCTCGAACTCCGGACCAGCTTTCCAGTTCTTGTGGTGCCTAAAATGTACTATTGAATATAAAAAAGAGTTTCTTAAATTACATTAAGTTTCTCTGAATTTTGAGCTTCATTTGATTATGTAAGAAGTAATGGATGGCTTTTCACAACAAGATTTTTACAAATTAACATTTTTTGGTATTGAAATACTTTAATGTGGCATGGGAATGCAATTACAAAAACCATGTTGGATAAAATTAAAAATAATACCATGTACACACATGATCTTACGAATATGATGAATGAGAAGGTGACACATTAATTTAAATACATACTCTGAACCTCAACTTCCCCACGGGCGGCTTAGCATAGGGGATTCCTTCAAAACTGTAGTAAGTCTGTCCAAAGTAACTTTTACAGACTTTGCCTTTCAGCATTCCATGATTTACTTTGACTTCGCAAAACATTTTATCTGAAATAAGTGAGTTATATGTTAGTATGTGTAGGCAAAAATTAATAATATAAAAAATAAGAATAAGGGCTCTTAATAAATCATATCTAGATAAATTGGAATTTTGTGTGTAGCACAGGCAAGATAAAACTAATCTCCAAAAAGCATAATATAATTAAGTAAAAACTTAACAGTAAACATGAGCATCAGAAATTTTAATTCAAGTTTCTCTTGTATAATTAATTATGTTTATTCATATAGGTACAGTGACTGTACAAACAAACTTAATTACTTTAAACAATGCCAGGGTCAACTTTCAACATCCGAGTTTATTTGAAAATATGCATTAAAAAAGGTATATACATTTTTTAACTTCAACAGGCATTGATGTTATAAAAAAATAGTAGATATTATGCAACTAGTGTGCCAAAAGCAACAGAAAAGAATTACATATCATCTATTACCATAATTATAAACCATCAAGCAATAATTGTCAATCAAATTAGAGAAGTGTCATAAACCATAATCAAGGAGTCCAAAAGTCCAAGGACCTTTTTCGAAAGCCTGCACTTACGATACGAACAGCTCCATTCAGATTTAGAGTAAAATTGGTTACTTTAGATTTTAATATTCGTATGTATCGTTCCGCGTTGTAAGCTTGCTTGTAGCTTCATACAGATAAAATTTTAAAAATTTAATTTCCTACTTACCAATGATATTAGGAATGGTTTAGAATTTTAGATGATTATTGAGGCTAAAAAATGTCAATCTTATCTTGTTACTCCAGTTGTCTAACTTGTTGTTCAATTATTGAACAACATTAAAATAAATACCTAGAGATTATCATACATAATATGGTTGCATGGATTCCTTATCTTGTAAATTTAAAACTGCTGAATAAATGAAACTTCATCAGTATAAAATTCTTTTTATTTAAGGAAAACATACACAAATCCGACTTTAACTAACTAGAATAACAAATGTCACAATCACCTAATATTGTAAATATTGCAAAATAAGCTATATCTATGAAAATAACAAAATTAATATGACAAAATTGACAACTCAACCAAAAATTTAGACAATGACATTGACAAGACAATTTATCATGTATTTACAAAATAAATGATTCCATGGATGATCAAGTAACATACATTATTACTGAAATACTAAATAAATATGAATTTCATGTTTAATTATGTCCCTTGTCGCGTGAAACAATTTTTCATACAAACATGGAGAAAATAAGTACAATTGTTGCAAACATACCGTCAAAAGCCAT
>DWPC01000198.1:0-11839 GCA_018251435.1 Oarisma aurantiaca
GTTTATATTAAAACCTGTGATTAAAACTTATTTTGTAACGAGGTAATCGCTACAAAAAGTCCGACGAAATATGTATGTATATCAATACAAGTCGATAGCGATAACACAGCAAATGTGAATAGTGTGGGTACTTATTTAAATATTTAGGTCATTGTTATAATAATCCGTTCGAAAGCGGAAATATACATATATTCAAAACTTTTGAATTGTATTACACTGTTTATTTGGATCTTTAATTTTAGCCCTTGAAAATAATATTTTATACACTGTAGTCACACCTGTTTCTTCAATATTTGTACACAAAACAGTCAATTCTTCAGTAGGTACATGTATACTTCTATCGGGTGCTTGAATAACGAAACTTCTGTTTTATAATGGACGTACAAAGCAACTCTTCAGTTGTAGGGGTTCCCAAACAAAAATAAAAAGTTGTTGCAGCTACCTACAGGCTAGGTACAATGAACAGTGAACACGTGACGTAGTTTTGTTGCGTGAAGCTGTCGTCGTCACCGCGCCGCCCGCTCTGGCCCGGCGGCTGACGTTAATCGATATCTCCCAGCCCCAGCCAGCAGCTCCCTCGCTATTGCAACCTTCGCTACTTGAAATTGTTCGAAAAATAACATCACCTTTCTTCCTATTGAATAACCAATAAAATCCAATGGGTTTTTTATGTGGCTAATCTATGTATGTGCATGCTTATATTTATAATGACAAATGTAGTTATTGTCATGAATAAAAATTAAAATTGTAAGCAAGTAGGTACCTATATACGTATAACGCGTTATTTTGCAGAAATACCTACATTATAACGCGGAATATCACATTAATGAGTACCTACCATGCCTTGAGTAAAAATATTTATTACGAATTGGATTTATTAACTCAGTCTGTCTTTTAAACGAGTGTTTTTAGATGGAATTTGTACATTATTCATAAAGTAATAAAACCTCATTTTTAAAATCCAATTAAACTTTATTTTATTTATGAACACTACATAATTATGTCTTACATAACATACAAATCATAAATTTAAGTTAAAAAATAATATATCCCACTTCATAATGTTTAAGAAACCTATAATATAAAATCCGGCTAAAATAAAATCCCGTTTTAACAACCAAATTTAATTTTAAAACGACTGGCAACAAAACTAAGACTACCTACAGCTTAAATCTTTTTGTGTATCAAGTATCAAGTCAAGTACCCTCAATCCTCATCATTTTTTACAAGTTGGACCACTGAATTGACATTCATAGTTGAACAGTTGAACCGATTTGGATTTTGAGTCTTTTTTTAATTATAAGCTGGCTTACATTGTCCATTTCAGCTTGTTTCATGTCAGTAATGTTTTAATGAGCGCTATTTTAGTAACCTGAGTAATCCGTATGTAATAAATTACAAAATATATTTTTGTAGATTGGTATATATTTACATACGTCGTTTTATTTTCATATACCCTTAGATAGCTACAAACGATTATAATATCAGTCTATGGTCTGGTACTTACCTTCTATAATAGGTACAGGAGATACGGAGTTTCGCACTCTCATAGTCGACATTGATTCGAAACGGATTTCTTCAGCATTACCTGTAATTAGAAATTGCCTGAGCTTTAGGCATTTACCTACTGTATAATGATAATTGGGGCTTTAAACTTAAAATAATATAATATTATGTAGGTATGTAACTACGTAGGTATGCGAGTGTCGCCTTGCTTGTAAACTTGGTGACATCTGGATTTTTTTAAACAAATAAATCATACGCTTTAATTCCTAATATAATTATTACTATGACTAAGGTAGGTACTTAATCTCGATACCTTTACAAAAGCGCCTAGTTCGCGTCTTCGCGAGTTAATTAGGTAGGTATACTGTTTCAAACGGAATATCATTGGGGGTAGGCCTCGTCACAGCCCTGCGTCATAAGACGCCACCCTTGGACCAGTTGATTGTATTATTAATATTACTTAGGTAGGTAGGTAGGTATGTATGTAGGTACTCAGCTTACCAAATCTATTGCAGGCTTTTTTGTTTAGACAAATAGTCGACAGATCCATTACGAGCACAATTTATAGATATACAACTTTAATTTAATATGCGGGACATTTAACTATTAATACAACTTGAAGAAATTAACTTTACTTACATATTATATATTATTATGTATTAATTCAAAAAATCAGTCTACTGAGTCATCTAAATTATGTAATATGACATAATAATGTCAGTAAAAAGTATAAATTATTAAGCCTGGAAATACACGTCCGATTTTTGTCCGATCGCGATAGTCGGAACCTATAGTCTGAACAGACAATATACTTAATACAAATCCGTCAGATTCGGAAACAGAATCGCCTAATACGATAAGGATAGACTAATCGAACAATCGGAAACAAAATCGGATGTGTATTCCCAGGATAAGTTTTCATTAAATAAAGGAATTTCCTTCTTTGGCTGTCGGCTCAGTAACGCTTTCCTGACGAATGCTATGACCTATGAGTAGGACAAAGTTATGACACGAGATAAATCCGCTCGATTTTATTTTTTGCATTCAATCATCAAAACGGAAGCCAGACCCATACGTACCCTTGGCGGAAATCAATATAAATAAACTTTTGATTTAACTTCGACAACGACAGCTGTAAAACTAATAAAATAATAAATAATATCTAATTGAGTTAACTAGACATCGCGGGAGTTCAATTTCCACCGTCCAACGGAATCTTACGTCACTTCCTTAGATAAATAAATGTGTAATTGGTACTCGTACTACCACCAAAAAAGGAACCACATCGAGCTAAAAACTAGTTTTCTACAACGTCATGGCCCTAATGAAATCAATTCATCAATGGATTGGCGGTATATTACTTTATTTACCTGTAGGATAGTAGTCCACATTACATACAAAAAACTAACGAGGTAAAAAATATAATTACCTAAAACCAAGAAATATTTTGGAAAAAAACATATAAAAACCTACCCAAAAGAGAAAAATTATATCATTAAAACTCGCGGCTAGGCCGCGGAAAATATTTTGAACTAGAAAGTATGAAAAAAAAAACAAATTACATGTATGTCAGTGCCTGCGATTTTTTTTATTTTTTTTTTAATAATAAGTATCCTACAATGTATACAAAATATAATGATAATTAGTTGAGTAGTTTTGGCGGTAAAAGGTTAAAACGAACTTACATTCTCATTTATAACACCACTGGTTGGGATTTTACGAAATAAAATGACAGTGTTGGT
Organism: Oarisma aurantiaca; assembly: GCA_018251435.1. Classification (NCBI taxonomy): domain Eukaryota; kingdom Metazoa; phylum Arthropoda; class Insecta; order Lepidoptera; family Hesperiidae; genus Oarisma; species Oarisma aurantiaca. The sequence continues at coordinate 3,249 of DWPC01000198.1, forward strand.
ATCAAAAATTGGATTTATATTTTCATCTTGCTGTATAATGTTAATGTCATTAACAATTAGCCAGGCTACAGAGTTGGCAGCACAGCCAGTATCAAGCATAACACGTACTTTTATAACAATGATACATTTTTTTAGACCTAATACTCTAACTTACACAAGCTACCTACCTACGAAGATATACAGGTAAATCTATTTATCTACAATCATCAATAAGTTATATACAGAATAGTTATATACACAAATTTTAATATGACTTATCTGTAACCTGAGAAAGTTTGATTTTTTCTACATTCTGGGCAGTACCATTTGCCTTTAGGCGGTACCATGATACCGACACACTCAAAGTGGAACCACTCGATGGGGCAGCCCTCGGCGTCGCACGCTATCATCTCCGACACCTCGTCGTAGGGGCAGCGGCAGTAGCAGTAGACGCTCTCGCCCTCGCGCGCCTGGCGCACGGCTGGCCGCTGGAAGGCGTACGGCAAGCTCGAAGTGCCCGAGTTCAGATACGTCGGAGGAGGCAGCGGGTGCGAGCTCTGCACGCTGCTCGGTTGATAAATCTCTAGCGGGCCTTCGCCGCTCGAATCAGAATCGCTCGACTCCATAGATTCGGTGTTCATCAATATCCGTGGAGGTTCCGGATCCGGTATGGGAGTCGTCAACCTGATAGGTTCCTTGTAATTGAATAATCTCTGCGGTATTACGGTAGAAGGTACTTCTTTCTTCGGTTTGTGCGTGACTGGAGAAGGTAAATCCTCTTTTCGCCACTCTAGCTTAGGAGGGAGCTGGGGCTTCAGCGCGGCTGTTACGTTCGGTGGAGTTTCCTCGTCGCTGGAGTATCCATAAAATTTATTAGGAACGCGCCTTCTCTTTGATGCTCTCTTGCTTTCTGCTGATGTTACAGGTGTAGTGACGTTAGTAGTGGGTACTACCGGTTTGGATGCCTCAGGTATTTGTACTGTATTCGAGTGCAAAGATATTGTGATCTTATTAGGTGCGAGCGGTGTTGGTGTTTCCACTTCTGATTTAGTGATCACATCTTTAGGAATGTTAATTTTAATGGGTCCATGTTTTTTGGAGCTTTTAGATTTCTTTTTCTTCTTGCTCTTTTTCTTATTACTATTGGTTTTTTCTTTTATTACAGCCTCTTCCACCTTTGGTTCTTTTACTTCCTCTTTTATTTCTTCTTTCGGGTCTTCTCCTCTTTCTTCCTTGACAGGAGTGGTACAACGACTTATTTCTTCTGATACCGAGCCTCCATCAGAGGGCGCCACTGATGCCAAAAGCATCAGCTGGTTTTTCTTTTCATTGTGTAATTTATTAGCTATCTGTTGTGGATTCTTATCATAAAACTCTTCATCTGTCTCACTTTCCTCCGTATCTAAGTCAGTTTCAGCTATAAGTGGCTCACGTTTTTCAGGTACTAATACAGGAGTCTCAGACATTCCCATAACATCAACATTGGAGCCATTACTGATTCGCCTTTTAGGAGCAGATTTCCTTTGTTTCACCTTCTTCTTTTCACTACTTGATTCATCCGATGAATCTGAATCTGACGAACTTGACGATGATGATCCACTGCTGGAGGAACAACTACAATTCGATCCACACGAACAACTTGAATCACTATCACTGCTACTACTGCTACTTGACGAAAGATCACCATGTCTTTTCTTAGGAGATTTTTTACTTTTCTTTTTATCTAAACTGAACATATCCTCATCACCATTTAAGTCAATTGGTATCAGACAGTAATCGTGATCAGACTCGCACACATGTTTTCTAATGGGAACTAATGGTGGTGTTTTCTCTTTTTGCTTTTCAACTTTGGCTTGATATTTCTTAAAATTGTCCCATATCTCCAAAACTTGTTGCTCATCTGGCTTTTCGTCTTCGACTGTCTCAATTTTGTCATCTTCTAATTTAGTAACTGGCATTTCTGGTTGAGGTTCGCTGGAGTCTTTCGTTTCCACTGAAATTTCTTTCGAATCTTCTACGGCTTCTCTAACTTCTTTTTCTTGTACCTTCTCTTCCTTAACCGTATTCGGCGTACCACTATCAGATTCATCGCTACTATCACTTTCAGACAAATTTAATGCGGGCAGATTCATGTCTAAATTCAAAATAGCATCTTTATCTTTTAATTTCTTCTTCTTTATTTTTTTAGAAAGTAATTCAGTTTCAGCCTCATTCTTCACTTCAGAAGTTCCAGCTTCCTCTAGTGGTTTTTCATCAACTAAATCAATTACAGGGATCGGTTCTTTTGATTCTTCTGCAACATTACCATTTGAAACAGTTGTTGCCTCCTCATTGAGTTCTTCAGGTAATAGTTTCTTTTTATGTTCTTCGTTATGTTTATCCAAAAGCTTTTTGGAAATAAATTTTTCTGAACAGCCCTCTTCATTACATATATGTGGATATTCTTCAGAATGTAATCTTTTATGTACTTTTAAATATACTGCTCGAGTAAATTGTAAATTACATTCATCACAATTAAATGTAGCTGGGGGTGTACAGAAATGATAGACGTGCGGCCATTTCTTCTGCAAACATCTTTTACAAAGTACACTCTCGGTGCCATGCTTCCAAAACAGGTGGTTTGTTATATCTAGCTTATTTCTATATGCAATACCACAACGATAGCATAAGTGATGTAACTTATGTTTCCAGACATGGTTAGATAAACGTGCCTGACTTTGGCAAAACTCTAAACATACATCACAGGTATGGTGTATCTTCCTAAGATGGACCATTAATCTAAATGAAGATGATATAGTATCTAAATTACAAAAACAACATCTAAACTTAGTTTCATAATCAGAATCATATGTTCCAGGGCACAAATGACACAGCAGCTCACTATAAGAATAAAAATTGTTTTTACACATAACACACAAGAGGATTGCTTTCTGGTGCATTTTACGATTATGTAAATAGAGATCCTTGTGAACAGCAGTTTTGAAATAACACTGAAAACATTCAAATATATGACTATATTGTACATCTTGACACTTATCAACACTATCATAAGAGTCTAAGTTAATGTAGATCGAACATAATTCCACAGCCCCTGCTTTTACTTTTGCTGTGATTGTTTCTGGCATCAACTCCTCTGCAGTTATACTATCCACAGTTGCTGAAAATCTGTGCTGTGATACCATGTGCAAAGCAAGCTGTTCACAATTCACAGCTATCTTTCTGGCATGATTGCAATAGATGCAGTTAAATACAGTTGAAGTGAGAAAGACTTTCAATAAATCTTTTAGTGGATATTTATCAAGTGGTCTATCCAAAGTTAGCTCAGTCACAGGTATATCAGATTCATCTGTTACATTTGTGTCCTCTACATTTAATTCAATGTCTTGATCTGGGGGTTCAGTCTTTAATTCTGGCTTAGGGTCTATTGTCTGTTCCATTGTTTGTACTTGTTCATCTTGTTGTAGCTCAGATTTAGTTTCAAGCTCATTTTTGATCTCTTCCATCTCATGACTCTGATCCTCACAAGGCAATGATGGCTGTGGTAGCTGCTCAGGAATAATTTCTTCTTTAGTATCATCTGTCTCATGGACAGTGGTGTCCGGTTTGTTATCATCAACAGTCAGTTTGTCACTAATGTCACTGTCAGATGAATAATCACTGGAAGAATCTTTATCTAAAAATTCTTTAGGCACTCTCACTGTTAGTTTTGGAACCCTATTCAGCGTATTGATTTCCTCTAATTTATTATCATAAATGGTTGTTTTTATAGTGTTTTCTGGTTTTGTTTCGGTAGGTTTTGTTTCAGATTCTAAGTTGTTATTTAATAATGTTTTCATGGTCATCTCTTTATTATTCTCAACAATAGTTGTTTTGACAAATGGACTGTCAGCTTTATCACAAATTGTAATTTTAATTGAGGGTGGCTTCACCTGCACTGGTTCTGGAATAGATTTTTCATAACGTTTAGGCGGTCTTCTTGTGCGCATAGGAGGCTTATTGGCATATTGCTGGCCTATAGTAGGATCTACAGTTGAATTAATGATTACAGGTGAGTTTGCATTATTTAGACTGAGTTTTAATTTAATACCAGCCTCCTTCTCTACTGGTTGAACTGATGGTTCCTCAGGCTTGCTAGTTAAACTTTCTATTGTTGGTGAGGGGATTTCAGGTTCAGGTGAATCACTATCCTCTGATTGGTCTAAGCTTTCATCTCCATTTGGTAAGGAGGGTGTATTACAACCACTATTTTGACTTCCAGGTAATGGACTCACATTCATTTGTTGATTTGAATTATCTAAATTCAAAGCCAAATCCGATGTGCTAGATGTGGTACTTTGTGTACTACTTGCCGCGGAACTCATGCTTACATTACTATTGTGTTCAAAATTAGATACATTTTTAATAGGTTTTTGAAGTTGTGATGTGTATGTTTCAGGTCTAAATTCACACAAATCTTTCTTGTCAGTAACATTTCTCGACATATCTTTCACAGGCATTGTAGGACCATTAGTATTATCTGGAGCACTTCTTATGTTTTTCACATTATTTGGCTTGGCAGAATTTTTACTAACAAGCATGGGCACAGGTTTAGGCTTAACATTATTACAATCATGATTAAAAAAGTCATCTTGTTCACTACAGATCTCATCACAAGCACAGCACATTAAATACAAAGTGCCATTGTAGACTTTACAGAATTCTTCCTTACTAGTATAATTAAACTCCTGTACATTATGTTTATTTGTAAGATGTGATGATAATTTCTCAGCTTTAGAAAACATTCCGAGGCAGAAAAGACAGATGTGTCTATTGTGCACTTCACGCATGTGAAGAAATAGATTCCAGTTTTCATAATATGTGCCACAAGCTGAACATAGGTACACTTTGCGGGTGACCCTGGAAGGTCCGCTCCCAACATCAGTACTTGGTGCTGCTTCAGGACTTAATGCAGGCTCTTTAGCTTGTGCTCGACAGACGAGCTGATGCTCTTTCAACATTGCCAGAGTTTTGAATGACATAGAACAACACTTCCGACACTTGAATTTCACCATCGGCTGAAGTCCTAAGCTCTGAGCATACTCCTTTAATTGAGGTCCTTTTTCAATTTTACCTTTTTTAAATTGCTGTAATTGGCTTTTAGGTACGAGCCTGGGGACCGGCTTGTCTTGTTCGTTATCCACATGTAAAGCAGCATTGTGAAACTGATTGTGGTCAACTCGTTTGGGTATAAGCTTTGGAGCTCTGGGGGGTATAACTTTTGTTGCACTGGGATCACTGGGTCTGTTCACAAACTGTTTTTTCTTTTTACACGCACTATTGAACGAGATGGAATTATCGACGAACGGCCTCTTGCCGAGATGAATGCGAAGCGGGTTGATGCGTTTTCGCGACTTTTCGTCGTGAGCCTCGGCGCTGGCCCGGCGCAGCTCCCGCGCGCTCTCGCACGGGCTCGACTGCTCACCCGCGAAATCGTGTCCGTTCGCCGTTAACTTTATGGGCCGATCACTATACAAACTCGCCAACGAACCAGATGCGATTTTATCGTCCTTTGTAAGTTGCCCATTACCATCTTCCATAGTTTTCTGGAATAGAAAACACGTGTTTAGTTTGACTGCTGAGAAACAAAAGACATTCAAACAAGAGGAAATCGAAATAGTGATTCGAATTACGATAACAACAGTGTATGATATTGACTGTACCTCTGAAATCGTACGTCCAGTACGAGTACAACAGTAAAGAGTCGTTTCCATGCATCCGTTTGGGTAGAGCGCTCCTTACATCGGGCCTAATAGGAGGCAGCCGCGGGCTGGTCATTCCCGTAAAATGGCGTCACTTCGCACTGCGAGGATTGGTGATATCAGATATGTTGCACCACTTTTCTATAATACTTATCATATTGAATAATCATTTTTCTTCTGTAAAAAAAATCACATAACGAGACAAATCAATTTAAGCTCGTTGAGCTGTTTATTTCCAAACACATTAGCGAAAACCGTAGCGCGTTACGAGAAGCTAATTCATGTATCATAGAGATATTTTTTATTTTTTTCCAATTACTTTTTTAATACTGGTGATGTGCCTACCACACAATCAAGAACACGTGGTAAATGCCATAGACAATATCGGTTTTGTACAATTTTATTGTATTCATAGTTTTTCGTTGAATTATCAATACAAAAATAACTGTTTTATTTATTCCGTTGACTATTTTATAGTAAAAAAACATATTTCATATAAAACTTTATTGTAAATATTAATAGTGATGTCCTTTTCCACTAATATTGTAATATGTACCATAGAGTATATAGAATGAAAGTACAAATAATTCCATTTTTTATATCAATTAGAAATGTATGTAATTTCATGCTGCTTATTATATTTTGTCCTAGGATCATCTTGTTCTTAAATGTTATTCTTAAAGAATAAATTGATAAAATAAATTATCTTTATCGTATTGATAATCTATGGTGCTGCAGCCTGCAACGCAAATAAATGTTGTTCTATATATTTTATTGTCTATGATCACTCAAAACAGAATTGAGTTCGTCTTCGCCAAGGGAAGGACAGTTTTATTTTGTGTTACTTTCTTTATAACATTTTTGTTTTTTATAGACCGCTTTACTGGACAATGCTTGAGCAAGATGATGTCTGATCAGTTTAGAAAAGTAGAACCATATTCACCGAAGTCCTCGCCTCGAGGAGCGAGGTCGCCAGTCGTTTCTCGTCAGGATTCGTCTGGAACTCTGAAAACTACCATCTCCCTCGGCAAAAATCCTGCAATAGTACACAGTGGACCGTTCTATTTGATGAAAGAACCCCCAGGTAATACTTACTAATTGATTCGTAATATCCTAGACTAGTTTAGTATGTACAGTGATTGGTTTATTGCTTTTTAAACTAAAACCGAGACTTGTTAAGAAATGGGTATTCCAAAATATGCTTCTTTGATCACATTCTAAATTTCAGATTGGATCTCATTTTAATCAAAGAAATTTTATTTTAAATAAAGAAGAAAAAAATTCATTAATCCAATTAAATTTAATGTAGATACAAACTTTAGTTCGATAGATTTATTTGTTACAAATAATGAATTCATTGAATTATCAATTTCAGGAGAATGTGAACTCACAGGTGCAACAAATTTGATGGCTTATTATGGACTAGAGCACTCATATAGTAAATTTAATGGAAAAAAGCTGAAAGAATCATTATCGTCGTTTTTGCCCAACTTGCCTGGCATTGTGGATGGACCTGGACAGGAAGACAACAGCACTCTGGGCTCAGTGATAGCCAAGAGACCCATAGGTGGCAAGGAGTTGCTGCCACTCACCAGTGCCCAGCTGGCTGGTTTTCGGCTGCATCCCGGCCCCCTACCAGAACAATACCGTTATGTGAGCGCAACTCCTCCAAAGAAACATAAGAGTAAACACAAGAAGCACAAACATAAAGATGGAGCTCCCCCTGGACAAGAAACACCCCTTCAAGGTATACTGTTTGTTTTAACGTTAAATTAATTATTTTGTCTGTGTTGTTTTATCTGCCTTTCAAAACAAAAAACTTTCCTTAAATGTTATCAAATGCGTATAATTTACAAAGAAATAGATATTCATTACGTTACATAATCTTTATATAAAATCAGATCTACATTTTCTGTCACTGTATATTAAATGAGATTGACAAAGCAGGTTGAGTACCTTTGATGAATTTGAATTTCAACAACAACAACAAATAACAAAAAATCTTTTTTTTCATTATAATATGTTCTACCCATTCTGTAGGCATACTAAATCTCTGGTGACCAGTGTAATCCAACAAAGATTTCTATTGAATTACAGATTCATCAAATCCTGATACATATGAGAAGAAACACAAAAAGCAGAAGAGACATGATGACGACAAGGAGCGCAAGAAACGGAAAAAGGAGAAGAAGAGGAAAAAGCAGAAGCACAGCCCCGAGCACGCCGGCCTGGCGCCCGGCCAGCACGCGGCGCCCTAACGCCGCCCTCGCCCTCTAGCAGCTTCATACGGTGGACCAATGAGACATGATACATAATTTTGTTTCTTTAACATGAAATTATTACTCTTATGTAATTTAACTAAACAGAGAACATTTATTTAAGATCTAATTGTTCCCTGAGTGCTTAAATTTGTTTTTTTAGTTATACTTATCCATTGCATACAGTACATAAAATATTTATTTCATTAAGGATTTGTATCAACCAAACTGTGTCATACATACGATACATCGTGTCTCATTGGATTTTTTTACCTCATCAGAGTGCTTTACATTACTCCAAAGATTATAAAAGAAAATAGGTGTACTTCCTCATCTTTATATCAGTAACAGCATGGACATAACCTGGAATTTTTACTTTTTTGTTCTGATACCTTGGAACTCAATATTCAGAAAAACAGAATTCAAAGAGGTTTATATGCAATGTAACAATAATATTTTATTTATGTTCGTGTCTTTTACTAAAATGTGTAGCATACTTTTTGGAGTGATGTCTAAGTGCAACCTGATATCAAGAAAAACGTAACCAATTTTATTTTAATCCAATGTCAGCTACATACAGTTTTATTTAATTAAGTTGATGTTCAGAGTTTTCATA
>DWPC01000199.1:0-11834 GCA_018251435.1 Oarisma aurantiaca
ATATTATAGGTAAGTTGTACATACATTCGTTGATAATAATCAACACAAATGAATAAGGAAATGAGAGGCAATAATTTATTGTAAGTGATAAAAGCAGGTAAAGAAAATTCTCCATAAAAATCTATTGCCATTTTTTTGTTCGTCGGCCAAGATGATGCTCTACAAAAACGTTTGAAGTATTAAAATACAATTTATAAAAACAGAATTTATCCTATTCAAGTACAATAGATCTTCCTTCTCAATTTATTCTAACATAAAAATCATTTTTACAAAACACAGAAGACTTCTTTTTAATTCATGCTAAAAGCAAACGTTCTTATTCAGTTTCTATATTTGCAGCACGACTAGTAGGTAGGTATTATCTGCAAAACAAGAGTGTTGGTTTTAGATTCACGACAAAGCATTGTCTAGCAAGAAAAATGAAAATGGGAAGTTTTGAGGCAGAAATACTTCACTCGTTTAATTAGGTAAACCCTGAAATTCTTATTAATATTAATCCATTCTGAGGAAATAAACAGATTGACGCGTTCACGACGACATACTTAGTTTCCTAATGATGCTATAGATATAGCAGTAGATATACTAGTAGATCATAAACAAAATTTTTACTTAATCATTATATTTTACAATATAGTAGCCTGTGATAGTAGCATACATTCTGGTATATCTACACACAAAGCATTCAGGAATCATAATGACCTGCTTGCAATCACAAGTGAAAACAAAACTAATCATTCTCATGATTAGTTTTATTTTACTCGTTTAAAGAGTTTGATAACATCAGTTGAGGAACACACTGTTCCTATGTATACGTATATACTCGTAACATCAGTCACACCGCACACGCATTTCGCTTATAACTTCCCATTTAATTATCACGGGAACGGTCATTCGATTGTTATCTTTTCTAAAATGGGTCATTCCACGTCCGCAAGCCGAATATCGCGTTAGATGTTGAGTAATACCCACTTATTTTACGATTCCAGAATTAGTGTCGTAAACATAAATTAAAATTAACACAGAAATTATTTTTTTAAAGTTTCTTTTAAAACTGAGAATATTCTGGAAAACGTTTAGACACAATGAATTGAGTTTAATGACAGATTTAAAGCAGATAGCCTTCTAGGATAATAATGACAATGGATCAAAACTGTAGTTTTATGTCGCTTGCAATTCTGTGAAACGCATTCGAATTTTATTATAGGTATAGGTATATGCGAAATAAAATTTAGCGCAAGAGCTTTGGTCTGGAACTAACAAATGGTGCTTATTTCTCACTCTCCAGATAAGCGCATGCCGACGAGTGTCAAACGTCGAGGCATGTCGATGCTGACATACACCAGCGCTTAGCGGTAATTTATGATTTATTATAGTAGGGGAATCTATTTTTAAATTTCAATATACGATGACTCAGTGCAGGAAATTTTCACAAAAAGCTCGTAAACGTTGCCCCTTCAAGCAACGTACCTAAGCTGACGTAAATATTTTTATAGTTACACGAAATTATCTTCCTACGTTATTAAAGCGCGATCTCACTTCGGTTATTAATTTTGAGGAGGTATTTCGCGTTAAAATTTTAATTGAAAACCAATCGGGCTGAAAGTAAGATTCGACGTGTTGAAAATTTAAAAAATAAAACGTGAAAATATTTTTATATTTAGGAAAATAAATAAAAAATAAACCTTGCAAATTAAACTTAATAATAACCTTTGCAAGGTTTATTTTCCGATACAATGACACGTAGAGGACAAGAACGTAATTATTGTTCGCTTTAGACTCAAATGGTAAAATAATTATGTTCTTGCTCGTTTGGGTCGGCTGTTTACATAAACAAATGGATACACAGTTAATCCATTAAATTATTAAATTCTGAATCCATTAGCGAAACAGTGAAATAGAAAGATACAACTTCTGTAAATTATTGAGTAAAAACTTTTATCAAATTGTTGAAAATTATATATGTATGTATCTGATCTCTAAAAATCGCATTCGTCATGTAATACAATAGTGTTGTTAATTAATTTATGAAAAGCCGCCGTATGGTGTTTCGAATTGTCATGCGCTTATATCCATGATTGATTATGTGTTCTTTAGGCATCCCTGATCAGTTGAAGACCACCAAATACTGGCAACACTTACGCCATTATATACCACAATACCGAGAATGCAAATTCAAACTCATCTTTATACATTAGACATAGGTACATGACATTGCACTGTTTAAACTAAAATGACTACATGTTGTATACAACCTAACATGAAATTATAACATGAATAACATAAAAGTACCTATAGAAACACATAAAGTCTACTTTAACGCAAAATGCGAGTTAGGATCAATCACAACATATTTGCGTTAAAATCTCATGCAAATTCTTTCCAGTGTTCAGTTTCAAGATTGCATCTTAACAAAAAGCACTTATGTTACCACAAAGTCACTTGGTCGGTTGAAGCCAGATGTGGCCTTATCTCTCTGTCGTTTCACTGCTCAGTCTCCACAAGATTCTTGACACAGTAGGTAAGGCTATGCAAAAGCCGTCTAGGGCTCAGGATACTTACCGTAGTTATTATGACCTTTTAGTGTTTGATTTTGTAAGAAAGGAAAGAAAAAAAGAAAAGTTAAAAAAGAAAAAGAAAGGTCAAGGATTGGTCTCCATCAATAGATACGCGTTTGAGCAGCTTAGTGGAAAATGTTTTAGGTTTCCTTAAAGAGACCTATGCTAAGATTGCTCAGGATTTAAAGGAATGCCGCCAAGAATTATTAAATTATGAAAACATTTTATATATAAAAATATAAAGACAGGTACCATCTCACTGACTTTTTTTACGTTGTGTCACGTCAATTTCCAAAATTGGTCGCACGGAAAAGTCTAATTACATATAATAGGTTCCAGGTACCAAGCGAGACTAAAATACCTGCTAACTTTGAATCAAAAATACGTACCTAAGTGAACAAATTCAACATAACGTAAAAGTATCATTATATTAATGGAGATAATAAAATTGTTCCTTCGTTATAATTATAATAGAACAAGAATCTTGTGTAATTGAATTAATTTCGACAGGAACAGAATGTTGAACCAAAAATAATTTTAGAGACGTTTATTAAGCGTACTTCGTTCAACGTACATTACTAATCCAATTATACTTAATTTATTCATCATCTTATCATCCTTCCATTGACTTTCGTGTCTCTGAGAATTAAATGAATTTAGATTAATGAATTATTCCCAATGGAAAGACGGCCGCAAAACATCCCGGCATTTATTGTAACCGACAGAATGTTTAATTTACCGACTTTGTTTGCGAACTGTAAACAATCCATTAAAGTGAAGGATCACTCGTGAGGAGTTCTTAAATATTCGATAAAAGGCATTATTGCTGAATGATTAATTATTTTTTGTAACGATTCCACCGCAAATTTGTACTTTCATCGCTACAAAATTTGATGAAAATGTTGAAGTTTCAAAAGGAACTTACCAGTTTGAAATTTGTATGAAAATTATGTTCCAAAGTCCATAGTTTATACAAGTAACACGAAACACAATTTACTGAGTCACAACTGTCTATAACGTGTCGATGAACCAAGCAAAACTTTCCGCATTCGTATGCACACAGTATTGAAATGCAAAGCTCTGTCGGCGATATACTCGTAGTTCCGGAACAGTATAGGGAGCGCTCGGGATCGTTCCTGAGCGTCCGTTACGTTCCCACTCCCGCAGCTCACTGGAGCAGGGATCTCTTCGGAGTCTGCGTAATAGAACGATATCCCTACAGATTGCTATATGGGAATAAACGATAATAAATTACGAACATTGTACACGCGTAACGTGAACAACACTAACCGTCTTGATTAGTTTGAAGTTTGCCGCTAATTTGTTTCATGCATACTTATAAATAAAAACATGGGTACTTTTAAACATCTGTCACTCGTCAATGGAATTAGTCGCGTGCCGGTTTTCATTATAGTCCCATAATTGGCTTTTCAAAACGATTAAATCGCTCAGAAATGTGATATGCTAATATCATTTTCAAAATAAGCATTGTATCGTTTGCAACAAACCCTATTCTACCGCTAGCTGGATCGACTATTCAAATCTGATATTCGCTTGGAGCACCAGTCGTGTCTCCGTCTATATGACATGCTATAAATCACAGCACAAGGACCACGCAACAATAAAATGTCAAGCGAGATGAATGAAAATTCGTAAGCAATCTGCCAGTCTACAATCATCCAGATATGACTGGATTCGTGAAACACTTTTATTTGCTAATTTTAGATAGCAACATTTGGAAACGATTTTTGGTTTCGCTAGCCGTTCAACTTTGATTCACCGGCTTCATACCAACCAGGAATGGGTTTATCCGCTTGGTTGAGTTTGACCACCTTAAATTTATACTTGAATATTTTCCATCATTTGGTTGCAATATGAGACAGCCAGATAAATAATGTTAATTCGTTTTGTTTTTTTACATTAGTAATAATGAACAGGAGGCTAGAGCAATCTTAAAGTTAAATAGTTTTTAGAAATCTTAACATAATTCATTAATTGAATGCTTAAATCAACATGTAGCATTTTGTCATCGATCTTTATTTCACGAATATGTGGAAACTACCATGTATGTAGGAAAACTAAATGAATATGAATTTAGGTTAGGTGGGATTTTTTCAACTCCGTGAACGCGTTCTAAATACACTTGGATGAACACGACAGCTTTTGCTACCAGGCTGACGAGTAGTGGTAAGTACCAGTGGTATTTATGCTTTAATGCAGTAGTTATGTAACGTCATTAAACTAGATTAAGTTTAAAACCTCTAGACCTTTTTATTATTTTGTTTATCATTATTAACTATGATGCGCTTGTTCTTCAATCTTTCTCGGTCTCCGTTTGATTCGACATAGAAAAGACAATTTTTAAGTGAATAAAAGAGCTTAGGTTGACAAGTTTCAAAACGTTATAAATTACCCATTCCATGTTTCAAACTTCACGATTATATTATATTACTTAAAATATGAATGCACAATCTCCGTAATTATCCCTAAATCTGATACCCAAGAGGATCATGGCTATACCTCGATGATTCTGCTTCGGAAGTTGTATAATATACGTCCATACGTATAGTAATACGTAAGTCTTCATAGACTTTGGAGAAAACTTTGATTAGGCTTCAGAAAGACGCATAGGTAAACTTACATATCACAAGTGTAATGTTTTCAGTCACTCTCAAATTAACTTGATTCGTGGTATATCATCATCTGTGGTGGTTATTAAAGGCATTAATGTTTTCTAAACTGTTTGTTGTCTGAAAATGCAGCAGTAATTCTAACACTAATCGAAAGTGCATTTTCCATCACAAATTACTTTGAATTATGCTAATGATAATCAAATAGCTAAACTATTGTATCTACAGCCTTTAATTTTACTTTGAATGCTTCAGCTCATTCGGCAACTTTGTGATTTCGTTAATTAGAAACCGAACATATTGGCTGGGTTCAATAGCAATTAACTAATAAGTTCTGAACAAATCGCGGTAATGGGCCTAAGCATAATCAGATTTACGAATAGATATCGAAAGATTAAATAAATTAATTAAAAATAGTAATGAAAATGTTAACAGTTTAGGTACAGTTCGAATAAAATTGGTGTTTATGAAAGTTAAAAATATTGTATTCGCTATATAACATATTATGTTTCGTGAGCGTTTTTTATAATTCGAAACGATTTCAACGATCACAGGATCGTATACTACAGAGTCTAGTTGGTACTGGGATTGTTTGCGATACGTACGCCTCCAGGTAGGTACATAATAATTCCCGGCCGTGGCAGATATTTATGAGACAGATAAAGTAATTTTGAACTGGGGTCATGCATGTCATACTGGCAGTAATTGTAATTTATTTTTGTATTGTCCATATCATCATACAGGTAAAATATAGGTCACATAGGTAATGATTTAACTGGTAATAAACTGAACGAATCAATGACTTATTAAACCGTATGTTTATAACTGTTAAGATTATCCATACCGTATATTTTTTCGATAATTGAATATATTTGGATAGCCGAATAAAATGTTGTCAATATAGGTACGCGATAATCATAAACCCCACTACGATTAATTAAATAATGTATTCACATAAAATTATTTCGTCTAATTTAATTAACTTGATAATATTTACAGCCATATTAATGTTTCAAATTAGCAAAATATGTAACTGCCATTCATGTTAATTATTTGTGTAAACGCGTCATATTTTGTTGGTTTATAGCTGAGTACACGGATAATTCGTAAAACTGATCCTACCAAAAACATTCTGTAAAAAAATAACCAAGTCTCGATAGGATTGCTTGTTTATCTCTAAAAAGTAATGAAATTTCTAGACCAAGTTGAGCCAAGTCGCGCCCTCTGATCGCGTGGTATTAAACAGTTTAGTTATTGAGTTTAATAAACTGGGTATAATTCTAGATAATTGAGTACCTACTGAGCGAATACTCAATATTAGATAATGTATAAAAAAAAATAATTAAAATGAATTGTTAAATTGTTTACACATCAATGTGGACAATGAAACTAAGATGATGCTGGCATAATAATTACAACAAACTACAATATAAAATAATTAATGTATTGGATATTGGTTTCACCAAGGTACCTTCCTATCTACGTCATGTTTAAAAGGTTAGTGAAGTCCGCAATTGCGGTGTTGGCGGGCACGGTGACCTAATACCTTAATCCGTTCATTGTGAGAGGAATATGAGCTGGGACAATTAGAGACTGTAATGGGAATTTATATTTGTTAATGTGCCAACTATTATATTTTGATGTACTTTTACACTCAATCGTTGTGTGTGTAGGTAACCATTACACTTATTTTAATTTAAGTAGGTACGTATATCTACCTACCTAAAATTTTTGGCACCGTTTAAAATAAATAATGGTTATATGTAGGTAGATAACATAAATAATATTTAAATACATAGAAGGGTTTTCTCCTAAACTTAAACGTGAATAATTCAATGTTTGTTTCTATAATAGTTTAGATTTTGCGACGTTTTAGTATGACAGAAGCTGTGATGCTGACAATAAATCATGAGTAAAGATATTCCTTATTTTATTACCTAGAGGAGAATATTTATTTTGTTTGATCATCTCACATCTCCGTAGGCGAAACAGTGGGCGATAGACCGTAAAGTAGGCAAACACATGAGAAAATATGTTTCTTGTACTTGCGTTATAATAATTTACGTTAGAAACTAACATAGTTTAGGTACTGTTGATAATATTTTTCTAAAATAAAGCGAGTCTGTAAATATTATATGAGTATTCCAAAATTAACGAACTACTCAGCTTTTACGAAGCATTTCAACAGAGATGTTTTCCTATAAATATTAAAGACAAAATATTACTAGTAATATAATATTTTGTCTTTATAGTAGTATGCCTAGGCATACCGTACTAAGAATTTCAATTAGTGACAAAAAGCAAAGGGAAACGATACAATGATAAAAAACATATTTTATTAATTAAAAATCACTTGATAACTTGAGTAGCCAGTACTCATAAGGCTACCCTTTTAGCCCTTAACGAATAAACCACAATTATGTATGGAGATCAAACTGATGCGCATTTTGATTGCTGTCTTTGTCATATCCCCATTGTTCAAAAGAACAATCGCAGTTAATTAATAACATGCAAATGTAGCAATCGTGCTTGAAAGCGTCGTAATTAAAGCTGTACATTATTCCAACAAACGCGTTGTGATTTACTCATTGTTCCACAAATATACGGACTCGTTAAATTGGTTTAAAAATGTTAAACAACAAGGATGCGTAAAGCGTATTGCGTAAAGCTAAACCAAATTTTGTTCCATTATTATGAATATCTGTGACAAATGACACTCATTACACCTATAGTAAGTATAAAATAACTTTTTGGGCAGGTACCTATGTACATATAAAGCAACCAGGAAAGAAGCACTAACAGTTGTAATTATTTTACAGTTGAGGTAGATATATAAGTTAGATTCAGCAGTATTTAACTTTGGAACTAATCGGTCAAGACCAGAATGGAGTCTATGTATGAAAAGAAAATAAATAATTTCTTATAACATTACCTACCACCACTCTGATCTGAACCTACATTTAATAAGTGCAAGAAAGAAAAACACCAATTTTGATGGGAAGTTTGATATTTCTATTTCGTTACGCGATCGCACCATGAAATAGTTGTTAAGTTGTAGATAGAAACAACAATAGAAAGTTGTATCAACTGCTTTTTAAGTAGATGACAGTTACCCAAAGTTCATACCTACAAGCCGTCAAAACTATGTCGGGCGCTGTTCGGGTGCCATGACGAAACTTTCCCTGGTTTTTGACGTAGAAGATTAATAGTCTAAAGATTCATCAACCTTGAGACGACTGAGAGTTCGGGAATCAAGCACGGTTTTTATAATACCTATTATCATTTGTTAAGAAAGTAATCTATTAAGCGAGATTGTTACAATATAATCTACATAATATAATGTTGAGAACTTAATGTTAACTAAGCCGAATGAGAACTAAGTCATATAAGTATTAGCCTGCTTTAGTGAAACGTTATTTTTTAATTTTGATCACTAAATAACACTTGGAGTAATGTTGCAGGTACGTCCATAATTTGTACACAAAAAAATGCAGAACAAAAACTGACATACAAACAGGTACATACTTGTTTTTAACAAAAATAAAAGTTGCTTTCGAGCTGTCTCATATCAACAAAATGCCAATCATCTGCATACGATCAAGACTTTAGGTAAAAGTTATTTCTCTGTCCCACTAAACACAAAACATTCGAGCTCAGTGTGGCTGTATCTTTCGATATCGACAGAACTTATGTCCCCAGTAAGTTGACTTATCCCGAGGGAAATAAGGAAAAGCAAAAAATACATTTGAAACCTCACGCAAAATATGCTTCAAGTATTACTCTTCATAAAGTAGTGGGCTTGAAAGTTTTATTATCTAGGCATTTGTTTAAGGTAATAAATTTGAAGGAATAGGGAAATAACCTTCAAGAGTATTTTATTCAATTTATGTGAGGGTAAAATTTAATAATGCCAGTAATATATTACTTCATGTCAAATATTACCTCATTATCAAACGATTACTGTGTTTTCGCATGTGATAAATATGCTTTGAGTCTAAAGCTATTTATTCGTGTACAAATAACTGTACAGTAGGTACTAATTAGTAATACAATTGTGAATAGTGTAATACGAATGCGAACGATGTACATAATTATGTGTGTGCGATCATGGAATATGAAACCGGATACAAAAACAAAGAACACTGAATCGTTTCACTGCCCTTGCTGACCTTAATTAGGCAATAGTCTATTAACAATAGTACCCTTATACAAAATCTGATGACGTGTATACCATTTATATTTCAGCTATATAATAATTATACAATAATAATAATAACTACGTACTATCATTTGCAAGAAACTTTCTCGACAGATAAAGTAATCGATTACAAATTCGATTATTTTTATCCACTTAGAACGTAATTATGGTTGAAAATATGGGATCCTAGTGGCTAAAAAGGAATACAGAAGAAAATACCTAATAAGAAACAAAGATAATATACATATATTATGAATGATAAGTATGTATGTACTAGTAATTATAATATGTCTTCATATTTATATTAAATGATATAAACCTATTTACATTTTTATATGTAGGTATGGATGTAGTATGCAACTTTTTTTAAGTAGTTTTCTATACGATGTTAATGAAACATTCCGTAGTTTACGTTCTACTTATATTAATATATTTTTAATATTAGTTTGGTCTACGGAGCAAAGTTAATAAGCTTTTACGAGAGGAAATGCGATAAGTAAAAAAGCGAGTGTAAGGAATTTTTAGCGCAACGAAGTGCTAGGACTGGTACACAAGGGATGCTGCAACGGGAAAAGAATGATGGTGTTAGGAATGACTTAAGAAATAATTATATATTAATGTTTGTATTAATGATTGGTAAAGTTACTGACCTTAAACAATATTTCTTAAAGTTTAGAACATTGGAAATTTTAATTAAAGGATAATGGCAAAATACTTCCCTAACTATATTTTTATAGGTATTATTAAAATTTCTTTAATTTATATTTGTTGTGGCTCATCAAATACCACTTTATTTTATTGTGTAATAATATAAAATAGACAAATGAGAGGAATCTAATTTATGATTAAAAAATTTAATTAATTAAAGACATAATTATTGGCTGACATAGGTACATAGTAGGTAATTAAAGAAGAAACCCAATATTGTGTATTGAAGAAAAATTACTATGCATGCATCCTTATTTTAAAAATGTGAAGTAATGTTTTAAAATTGTTCCTAATAAACAGTATATTTTCCTTTTCAGATTTTTCAATACCTACCATTTTTCTTATTCAAAAATTTTGGTCCTTAGTACCTCATACATAAAGTCGTTAATATAGCCTATTAGATTCACACTCCCAGGTTCTTTAGCTCTTGTCTTACTTTTAATAAAACATTGGATGACTTTAACTCTTCTCGTTCTGCTTACAAAATGTAGGCTTTTAAACACGAGCTCATTAACGAGGTAGCTTTGAAGAATCTACTTCTTGTTCATGATGGCTATGGTAACTGGCTCACTGGCTTCATGGAAACAGCTTTTACGTACTCCGAAACAGCTGCAACGAGGTTTATCATTTCTGTCATATGATAAAATCAAAACAGACGCGTTATTCAACTCTAAAATGTTTTTATGTTTCAGTTGCAGGAATAAACTACTTTTGCTCTCTGAATTATTACGAATTAGGTACTAATTATGTAAGTAGGTACATTACTATCATTTTGAATGGTAGATACATTAATCAAAATCGCCCTCAAATAATTAAATATATTCCGATTTAATACCAATCCAGATGTTTCAAACACTTAAATCGAATATAAATTGGATCTAGTAGGTAATTGTGACCTCGATTTAAATTTAAAATGACAATTATGTTCACCTTAGCATTTTACAGTAGGTATTTACTCCAATTACCTACATTTAAAATGACGAAGTTATTTTAAATTATTATGTGTTATGTTCCTGTAATAATAAAGTAGAAGTAGGGTGAACTAGTTCAATTATCAGTTTCGAAATTATTCTCATTAAATTCTGTCATTTATTGTTAATTTAAAATATTATATTGCATATGAACTAATTAGTTTTGTTATTGTTTATATTGTTATTACCTATTAAATACTAATCTAACGATCGACTGGTCGTTATTACGTTTCGTAATTAGGTAAATGGAATTAACTTTAAATGTATTCTGTTCTTAAGAAGATAATTATGTTATTTGAGCATTCATTATTTTGATAATAATGTTTATCATTTCCATCGTCAATTATCATCGCAACGTCATATTTTTCTTCTACTGGTTTTGAAATTCAATAGGTAATTTAACTTTCGTTGAATTTTAACCTCATTCTAATTTCATATTATTTACACTTTGCTAAAAGCGAGGTAAATGATCACTGAACAAACTAACTGAAACATCATAATTGTATCAAAGTTTGGTAGGTATTTGCTGCGTTTTTGGAAAACTGTCAAAACAAAATTAAATTTAAAATTTTTCGTCATTAGGGCCAAAAACATTGGTACTTGATACTTCACAGCATACTTTTTATTTTTAGTTGGCAGTAAAAATTGTTAGGTACAATAATTATGTCTAATATGTGAGACTATATCGAAATATTTATCTATATATATAAAAGCGAAAGGTCACTGACTCATCACAAAATCTCAGAAACTACAAGTGCTAGGAGTGTCAAAT
>DWPC01000200.1:0-11833 GCA_018251435.1 Oarisma aurantiaca
ATATGTCAAAAGTTTGTATTATTTATATTGTCATTTATGTCGATTTTTTGATGGTCGATGTTTATCATTTAATTTTACTCAGAACTTAGTAAATATTTTTTATATCTACAAATGGGATTTCAAATTGTTATAGCAGGAGAATCGCAATGCGAAAAGTTTGCTCAAGTATGCCTAATAGCTGATTACCTAGCCCAAAATCTACCAAATTTTTGTTACAGACGGATTGAAAAACCGGTACTAGAATGGAAGGTTCGTTTCATTCCATTTCATTTCATGATTGATTTCGTTCAAAATTTTCTGGTCAATGAGAAATATTTTTTTTTATATTTCCTCCAATTTATAGACATGGTTAAGCAAAGTGAATCAGAAAAATGACTGGCATCATGTTGGTACACATATTGTGTGGAAAGAACTATTGATGGAAGGGAGTAAAGCATATTATATTGGTGGGGCACCAGAGTTTTTGGAATATTGTCATTCATATTACAATTTTGATACCTTTATGGCGTCGGAGAGATTTGAAGATTTAGTTAGTAATTTCAGACAATTATCACGAAAATTTAAAAGAGAACAAGATATAAAATACTTAGAAGAAGAAAAACCTTTTCAAGTTACAGCCTTAAATGATACCCTAACAGTGTGTATATCTGGAGCCTCTTATCCCTTAACGATGCATTTAATATCTGGTTTCTTGGAGTTGAATTACGAAGGAAAAAGATTCTCAAAGATATACATGTATGACGAAAACCGTGGCACGTTACCATTTTTAGAATTTGTAGAGCGTGAATGTAATTATGTGAGAACAAATAATCCGAACAAAGTTGTTAAATACGTAGAAAAAATCGGTATTGCACTGACAAATTCAAACCTTCTCATCATTTTAGACCATGTTCCTTTTAAGTAAGTGGTATTGATGAATGACTGTATTTATTTAATATTATTAAAATTATAAATAAAGCTTTGTGCTTATACATTTCAGGAAAGATTTATCTATTGGAGGTTGGCTTTATAAAAATAAGAAATTAATGGACAATTTGGCTATAATGATTAATGCTTCTGCGCCAAAAAATATGTGTATAATGCTAGCAAACCTTGGGCCAGCTTGTTATAATGCAACTATTTTAAGAAATTCTCTTACAAACATAAAAAAATATAACATCGTTGTTGCTACTTCCGATTTAGGGTTAGAGGTAGCTTCAATTGCTGCAAAAATCGCTGAAGTCCCTCCGAGGAATATATTTTGTCCTCCAGTATGGGGTTTTGTCGGAATAAATCATTTGGTAGATATCAGAACCACTGTACATAAATATAACTCGTTTGAACCATTAAAGCGATATTCTAAAGTCCGTAACTCGTCGCTTTGCATCGGTATTTTAAAACCTGAAATGAGGACTATGGAATATTTAATGCATTTTGACGATACTTTATGGTACAAAATTTCAGAGAATCATGTAAGTATTAGCACCCAAAACGTCGTAAAACCTAGTAATTTTTATACAAACATCAGTAAAGACACGCACAAAATCTTTATACATTAAAAACTACGAGTATTTATCCCATGCCTATCAAACACAGGGGCAACACAGCTCCCAAACCCGTAAATGATACCTTCTTAAAAAGAAATTATTTAAATCACTTAAATCTATTACAGGAATTTCCATGCATTTTTGTTCTCGTACCGTACCGTATTTAAATTTTCTTTTTTTGCGTTCAAGCATACGTTCCATATCATGTTGTACACTTTATTTTTTACAGAATAAAAGTAGAAACCATGACAAGAGTAAAGCGGTTGCTATTGTTAATGCTGTGAAATTATGGTTTTTCGAAAAAATCTCCACTGACATTATGCCCCTCGGAGTGTCTTGCGATGGTAATATTATTATAATATTTTCTTTTTACATTCCTATATTTGTATACCCATACCAATCACTTCTATAACAGTAACCATTTATTCCAAAGGTTCGTTTGGACTGACATTAGATGGAGTTTTCTCTCAGCCTGCTCAATATATCGATGGAGAATGGAAGCCAGCTAAAAGTTTTTTGCTACCGAGGGATCCTCAAATTAATATTAAGTATCTTGAAAAAATAGCGAAATTTACTATGAAATTAGGAAGACATGATCTCCCTTGTGAACATAGTTCTGAGTAAATTCTACAATGTTCAATCATAAATCGATTTTCACAAAATACCGATTAAAATAAATCGATTTCACGTCTCGATTTAGCATGTTATCGTATATTTGTAAACAGGTACGGCACGGGCCACCACTAGTAGTTGACGAGATGTCGTTGAGTGAGTGAATGTATTGTCGTGTGTTGCAGAGAAATGTTATGACGTACAGTAGCTGTCTTTGTTTCAATAACATTCGTCTACTTTTACACGAAACTTGTAGTTAAAATAATGTAATAGATCGCGTAGTTACATTACGCGAGTTTATTGCAATGAATTTTTCCAAAGTATGATCGTGCCAATAGGAGATAGCATAGTTAGGTGTTCATATTGGTTAAGTTTAGTGAATGTTGTGCCAATAATGAGATAGTGGAGTGTTGTGATGTGGTTGTGGGACATGTGGGGCGTGCTGTGGACCGTCGAAGCCCTGGCGCAGGTGTTGGTGCTGGCAACACCGCTGGAATCGGAGCTGCCTGTCCCGCGAGGTGAGAGGACCTTGCCTCCTACGCCGTCCTCTGCTTGCTAACCAGTAACCCTGCATGCGCTACCTTGATACGATCCCGCGTTGCGCTTATTCCTCATTTAGTTTCAAATGTTATGAATTGTTATGTTCATGCAATATATGTTTAGCAAAAATATTTGTTTTTATTTGGGCTGCCTCTATAACTTTCTTGACTTTGAGAGACTTAACTTTCAATAACTTAGTTTTTGTATTTTATGCTTAAACCTTTTGTAATGGAAAATTTTATACTATGAAGTGTAACATTTTAACTTATTTCCTGAAGATATTAAATATTATGTTGTAAACTAAAAATAATATGTATAGAATAAGTAACCATATTTAGGTAATTAAATAATAGGTATGGTATAATTCATCTGTTGTTGAAAAAAACTTTATTACCATAATAAATATTATGTAAAAACTAGATTATTTTTTGTAATACCATAGTATTTTATGATTTTATTATTCAACATTAAAAGTGTCATTTTTTACTTTTTAGGGTTTTCTTTTTTTCTATTATATTTGCAAATACAAATGAGTGACATAAGTACATTTTTATTTTCCAGTGGTTATTGTATTGTGACCAGCAGACTAAACTCATGCACACTCAGCAAAAGACCTTGTAATACACTAAATACTAGCATGTGTGGTTCCATGTAGTTAGGTCAAAATTTTGATTGGGTAATTATTAACATATTATTATTCTGATATGTAAAGTCCAAAATGTCTGTTGTGATAAAAGCACGTTGAGTGCTATAACACAATGACCTAATGGGCCCCACTGGCGGTCATTGCGAGTATACCGTCATTAATCCCTGTTGGAGGCCTTTGGATGTTTTTCATGACAGAAAATGGAGGTATTCCGTTAGCCACTCAGTCCTTAACTAATCTGCACTGGAGCTGCATGACGGAGAATAAACTAGGTCTTCACAAGTCTAGTACAGACAGGTACATGCTAAGTATTCGGTTATTGTGTGCACAACTACTAGTCAGCCAGAGCTAAATAAAAGAGAATATTACAATCTATAGCATAGTTCATAATCTTATAATTATTTATTTTGTACATTGTAATTTTTTTAATAGTAGGTACATAAGTAAACTGATTAACATTTTTATAAGTAAAAGTTTATGTTCAGTTCAAATAAAATTAAACATTTTTATGCATAAACACTCAGGACACACAAACACTAAATACATAGGTCTGCTCCTGGTTAGATGCTACTCTAGTTTGCTGCAGCAGCAAAATTATTATATCTATATGTAAGCAACATACTTTGTGTTGTATTAGGTTCTTTAGCAGCTCCAGAACTGTTGATTATTTGCTTTGATAATTTAAAACATGGTGAGCTTTTATTAATTTTAATTTGAATTACAGTTTATTTTTTTTAATATTGAAAGGGAATCTGAGAGAGCAAACATAGGCTTAATTAACCTTCAGTCTGTAAAAACTTATGTTTATTTATTTTTAAACACAAAAACGACTATGTCCAGAAAGTCTGTGTATCTTTTGAGGTTGTTTTAATTATCAACATCGGGCCTAAAAAGAATAAATGCCCACAATTCATTTGCCAATTATTCCCACAGGAATAGACATCTCGAAACCAGTCGAAATTAGTGTACCGATCTACCTGCATGTCCGCTTAATGATGGCCGATCACTTAACTTGACGCGGGGCGGCCGCAAATCCCTACAAATTGCTTCGAGACTCGATAATCCAGCCGAGACCCGAGTCCTGCCAAGGGAAGCCTATCCGCGCACATTACTTGCCCTTCATTTGCCGCTACGTTCTGAAATGTTCTCATTTTGTTTTAATCAGATCTCAAGTATTTTTGGCTTTCAATTTCGTTTTCAATTGTCGTTATACAGAATAATGTTATTTCACATAGAACTATACACATTACATACATTTTTGTATGTAATGATATCCTACGTAGTTTTTTGATGATAATGGTGCATTTTTATTTTTAAGCCCATTCATTTTAGGTATGTTATGAAGGCTTAATGGATTAATTTACAGTATCGATATAAAATAAATTATACCTTCATACTATGTATATGCTCCTTATGTATTTAAGATTGACAATTACAATTGGCATTGGCTATTTTGTATTTAACTGGAAAGTATTTCTAAACCAATTTCACTTTCTACGTTTTATGAAATTGTTGCACGCCTTTTAGCTTAAAATGAATTGTTCGAATTTTTGTGCGTTTCGTTATGTTCTGATGTTACAAATGACTGCAATTAGAATTAAAATTAATAATAATTGGTCGGCGAGAAGTGCGCTGGCGCAGAGTCGGTGTGTACGTCGCGTCCGTCGGCGTGTTCGTTCGGTCCGATGATCGCGGGATACATCAGTTGCATAACAAGCGGGCATTGCGTCCGGCTAACGGGACTGTGGCGCGAGCTGGAGACCCGACACGAGTCAGCATCACCTACACTCGACTCGCCTCGAGTTGTTGAGCTCCGACAACAATAAGCTTAGTCATTCGAACCGGTCATTTGCATCATCGCCCTCGAGCCGATTTCGCTCATTCCGCAACTACAGACGAGGCGCCACGATAGAATCCCACGAAACTTTCCCGTTTCGTAATTTCTCATCACGGAATATGACTCGATAGCGACCTGCGATTGGGTTGTTCATGCGGTCGTGGACGAGACCGTGACTGATCGACTCGATGTCCCTGACTGATTAGTAGTCCACTGTTGTCCCAGTAGTCCACTGTTCCCAAGTTAAAAACGCTCGTGGAGTTCAATCTAGTAATGTGCGTCAGTAAATTGCTATTGAATCCTCGAGTCTAGTCAGTGTTGCGTGTATTTATGTAATTGATTCGTACGCATCGAATGAGGTGGCGGCGCTGACCGCGATTCCTGTTTTCTGCCCCCGCGTTCACTGAACTGGAATGCAAGTGCAATGGCAAATTTATATTCGCTAATGACTAAGTCATTATAGTTTAGGTACCTAATACATTTGGTCGAAGGTTGAGCGAAAACTCACTCATTGTGTAACAATAAGTAGGTACTATAAACTTATTTTATTATTAATTCTATGAACAAACAAGCCACCTGATTATTAAGTAGTGAACGTCGTAATACAATATTTTAATTAATTAACAATATGCTGCCTATTCTCTATTGTCTAAACTAAAATTTCATAAACACTACCAATGGCCGAACAAAATATTTTATTAAATTGTGATTCTGTGCCAAACCTATAGAGCTACAATGTAAAATGTTTACTGGACTGCAAAGTAGACATTACTTTTAAAGAGACAAACAAAATGTCACAAATCTTATTCGTTTTATATTTTGTCCTCAAAAACTATGTATTTTTGTGCGGACAAAAACATCACAACTAAATAAGTGCACATTTTGAAAGCGCACCCAAAACTGATAAATACAGCAGTACCAAACGTGCAAGTACCTATTTGCTTTTTTTGCGATACTTTTTGCCTCTCTCCGAGCTCGATTGCCGGTACATTTATTACTCATGCAGCGGTCGAGCACTGGGCTGTTGCAACTCGTATATCGAAAAATCAAACCACTATTTGCAGCATACATTTTATCATTTTTAATTCCCGAGCTAATCGCGCTCAATGTACTCGTAAAAAGCCTTAAATTAAGCACTACTAACAAGTATTGGATTATGTTATAAGCCAAGTTTGAGCATTGTGGATCGTGGGGTTCTATCACTGTGAAAACAATTACGTTGCACAATGTTGCTACAGATTACCGAGATAGGTTACATAAGCATGACTACAATGTAATTATATAATGATGATCAGGGCTGTAATGCATGCGACATCAAGTAATTTTATGATCACTCGAGTGTAGTTACTAAATTTAAGTCACGTCAAAATTCTAAGAACTTCTAAGAATAAGAATTATTAAAAGAAGAATAACAAATCTAAGAATTCTAAAAATAAGAATTCTAAGAAGAAGAATAGAAATTCTAAGATTTTTTTCCAAACAATTCAAATGCCATGGCAAGATCACATGAATTTGGTTTCTTTATCGTAAATAACAGTAATGCATTTTATTATTAGGGAAATCCAACACTGATGTAGTTAACGATAAGATTTATAATTTCTCGATTCTTACTAGTATCCTAATACCTATACCTACAACAGTCAACAGTAGGTCTGTATATGTTTATAAACTCACGTTGACGCCGTTGCATGTACCAATTTAAAGAAATGAAATAAGTAACTCGTTTGATGTTGGCTGGCCTTTGTTCGAATAACAAGCTCGTCTCTCGAACACTACGGAACCAAGTGCTAACGATACCGATCGATCCGGTTGAAGTATGCAACATTTTATTTTATTGTTTCACTTATGATATTACTTTCTAGTTATAAACGAATTTTCACTTATACAGCTACTCTATGTAATTTATTAACATTTTTTTAATGGTTCCTGAGGGTTTTTGGATTAGATGTAAGGAGAAAATCATTATTGTATGTAGGTATTTTTTAATTCGTTCTATATGTAGGTATAAGAGTGCTATTAAACTTTGTCACGGCGAATAGAATTTACATGTCATCTGAGATTGATCGAACAGATCGAGCATCACCCTTACTGTTTTGCATTTAAATCCGTTTCTTTTGCGGCGCCTTCGTTGGTGTCTTAAGAATGATGTCCACTTACTAGGCTGACGGTGAAGAGATTGCTTTTAGGAATTATCTTAGAATGCTTTTAACATTAAGTCCCTTTTGTACCAGCTTTGTTGAAAAAATAATCGCTACTGGAAGAGTCCCAGGCTCCACAATGAGTTGCTAATGGGTTGTTACCTAGAACATGGTAAGACTCGCAAAAATAAAGAAGGAAAAGCCTTACAATCAGAGACAATTAAACATATGTACAATTTCATACAAATGCTTGCAGTTAGTTATTATGGATATCGTTTTCTTGATCAAAGTGAAGTCCGATAAATAGCGTATAACCCGTGATAGCCGGTTAAGTTCATTACCAGATATATGCGACAATAGTCGGAAGCGTTTTATTTCTTTCGCGCAAAGGAATTTCTTTAGAAACTCCCAGGTTGTTCACCATTGTACTGCCCTGAACCTGGGAACTATGAAATACCGTTATCGTACCGTCATCAGTGAATTGCAACATGCTATCCTTGTTATGAAAATCGATATTGAAATTACTTTACAGTAAATTTTTGCCTACTTACGTTTAAGTATCAGGTTTAGATTGACTGGCTTGTGGAAAATGACTGAGCGGAGATATCAAAAGAGCAATCTAAGGGAATAAAATTTGTTGTTGTTAAATACGAGTATGTTGTTTATGAAACCCCTATAAAATGCATTGTTATTATAAATACCTAATTTAACATCTCAATATTTATTATTTACTGTAATATTTATAGGTAGATAGTTAGGTACAAGTTTACATCGTCTGTTAATTTAAACTTACCTTTTTCTTGAAAAATAATGATAAAAATTAATTAAATTTGCGAATCTCGAATATTTTTTACGAATTCGATTCGGACCAAAGCTACATACCGAGCAGTACTGTAGAACAATCAACAAAGAATGTTATTTCTTTCTGTTATAAAGTAAATCTTGATAGGTTTCATGTGTGGGTAAAGCGCATAATGGATTACCACACAATTATCAATGATGGGAACGTTGCGCAGCTTGCGACACCTTGCCTTGTTGACAGCGAGGGGCTGCGCCGTCGTCGCCGCTCCGGCCTCGGAGGCTCGGACCCACACATAGGTACTATTGTACGAAGCTTTTGCTGTGATGCTGAGACATTACGAAATTACGTTGGTAAATAAATACTTCGAAAATCTTTTATCTTTCAGAAGTATAGAAACTTCGTAATGGACTGAATCCCTAACATGCAATTAGGTTCTCATGTAGCATTTATTAAAAAGAATTTTATTTATTTAATCATAGCATCGGGTTCAAAAGGTTAATTCAAAGTTTTGCGCCAAATAATTGATATTTCGAGTGCCCCTTCAACTGTATTCAGTTCAAACAATTTGTTGTAGAATTTTTTAAGTGTTCGATAACTGTTTTTGCTGGGAAACTCATAACAAGCAATACGAAGCATAGCGCGTGTGAAAATGCGATAGCAAGTCATTGCCTCATCGTGGCTTGTTCAAGAAAAACTAATGTCATTATCATCGGAACAAGAATGATTGATAGGTCTGCGGGCGAGAAGCGAATGTATTCGGGTCCTCATCGGATTAACTATATTAGATTATGGTTATGATGATAGTAATAAGCTTATAGAAGATGTTATAGGAAATTATTTTTATGATGAGATAAGAAATAAGCGAAATACACACTTCTTTCCGTCACAGGGTGTGTACTAAAGTAGTGTATTATCAAAGATTGTCATGATTACTTTATGATACTTTCTTTTACTAGGATAACCTTGATTTAAACTAAACTCATCGTGGACTTGATATAATCGTGAATGGAATCTTTTTGTATCTATAATATCTTTTGAAGTCTATTGAAGAAGACGTCATGTAATGGATAGTCGGGTGAAACCCAGCGGCCTAATGATTCCTTCTTTGCAGACGTGCAGGGGTAGTCCTACTTCGATTCATTGTAGAAAATACGAGTAGATCTGTCAATAGAATTACGTATAATTGTAAGGAGATTTTGCTCAAAGTTAACATAATTTAGAAAGGAAACAACGCTTTTAAAAGTAAAGAGAGCCCTTGCATTGCAGACAATGAAGGAAGCAGTGATAAGCCGCCCAGCTGAGCTACGCGGGCGCTTATTGAATTTGTTCATAAGTAACTATTATGGCGCAGCTGCTTTTATACTGCAAAATATCCAATTTTTCTGCAACGCGACGTGAACCCATTACTTAGACCTCGAGACCGATTACCGTCTCGAGGCGCACAGTTTTATTGTTGCCGCCAGCTTTTTAATTCAACGTCTTTGCTTATAATAACATCGTCGCCCGTTGTTCAGAGTACCTACTTCTAAACTTTAGAAGCATTTAGACTGAGGCTGCAGCTGTTCAACTGACCGGGTAATGTTTTTAGTATTAATACCTATGTATTTTATTTAGTTTTATAATATTTGGCACTTAGATTATAAATTCTCTTAATACTTAACTGATTCTGAAAAACAAACAGTACCTACCTAGTGTAGGTTCCAAGATTAATTCAACAATACTTTCTGTTGACTTGTTCTGAAATAAAATTCTTTAAAATTTTTAAAATTGAAATATACCTACGAAAAAAGAAAATTGAGGTCACTTGACATTGAAACCCTGGACAATTTTAATTTCCTGTGCCTACTCGTACATCTGAAAATCGCTAAATGTTTCGTATCGGTAAATAAAGATGTTTTATTTTGGGTACTCATTTCATTAACCGTAATGTTTGGTTAAAGAAAATCTGTAATACTTGTAGGTATTAGTATAATTAATTAAAAACTCATTAATGTTTTGCTTGATGATTACAATCATTGTAATGCTCTGCAGACAAAGGGTGACCGTAATGTGGGTTTTAACATTCAAATGTTGGGAACATTCCATCTAAAATAATATGTATGTATCTTTGGCCCTCTTTCGGATGAAAAACCGTCGTTTAAAGGGAGTAACGCAGTTTTAAACCGGTAAGTTTACGGTACCTACATACTGTTATGAATCGCCAAATGCGCCAATAGGTTCATTTCAAATAACTTAAACCTTACATTATAAACACGCAACATCGCTAGAGCGTCCTGCACTGCAGCCGGTCAAGGATGGCGACTCGGCCACAGCTGGAAATGTTAAAGTTCAGTCATAAGTTCCGCTCATGCCAGGTGTCACTCAAAACACGAATATGCGATAACATGAATAATTAATATAGTATTATAAATGTGAAAGTTTGTATGTTTGTTCCTCAATCGCGCAAAAGATGAATGGATTTAGATGAAATTTATATACAGCTTATAACACAGAATGGCACATAGGCTTCTTTTTTCCCGGAATTCCTACGGAAGCGAGACCTACGCGGCTGACGGCTACCGAAGCAAAGCTAGTTTCTTTATATTTGTGTTCTTACTTTATGGAAAGAATACATACCGAAATGATTTGAAATAAAACTAGTGCCTTTTTATAACTTACTGCAATGAAACTGGAAATTACTGATAGGAAGGGCCGTAGGTACCAATATTCTTACAGATTTCAATCTTTTTGCTGTTCTCTTCAGAAGCTTCAGTCTCTAACTTTTACTGATTCAAGTGAGATATTTTGGAAAAATATTCAGAATGAGGTTGTACATACTTGTTGCTTTGTTTTTTTTCGGTTGGCCATGCTTTATTAAGTGACACTGTCAATCCAGGTAACTGCTCTATGGATACCACAGATTCCGGGGTCTGTGAATTCTGTGATGGATACAATTGCAAGTTGCAGCATAGGTAGGTTAGTGGAAACAATAAGTTAACGATATCAGTTTTACAGATCAACCTAAAAAGGATATTCCCTTTTATTTCTCAAATTTTTAGTTTTTTAATTATATTTACTTACCCAGCAATGCCGAAAATACACAATAAGGTAGATATGTAATTAAGTCAATATACTACCTATTTAAGTGGTAGGTAAGTTACTTTTTTAAAGGCACGATGATGTCATTGCCGAGGCTCTCGGGTGGGCAATGGGTAATGGGTATTTACCATCCGCAGTCTGCGCAATTATCGTACAATTTGCATCGGACAACAATAATTCTCTTCTGGGTAGAGTGATTACATAATTATGTATTGTTTTCGATCCATTCGTGTTTCACTTTTTCGTTCTTGGCACGTTAAAGTTAATTTTGAAATGGCAGCGTTTACTTTCGTCGTAATACAAAATACAGTGGTAATAATATGGTACCTAGGTACCTATAACATTATTATATTAGCATCTACTACTACAAATAACAACGATTATCGTACTTAACTTATCCTACGTAACTAAAGTGTTTTACATTCTCACTCGAATACTGCCACCCCGTTGCATGACTACCCACAGAGGTCACAGACTACCTAATCTAGATTATTGGCACCGAGCTGGAATTACCGTTACTAAAAAATCAGGAAATCAGGGTTAAATTGTTACGTATGTACACAATAATAAAACAAAATTTGAAATTCGAATACATAAGTACCGACATATCTACTTATTTATTCTCCATTTAAAATGTAAAAACTCGTGAGTTGG
>DWPC01000201.1:0-11831 GCA_018251435.1 Oarisma aurantiaca
CTTGAAAATATTAGTATAAAAACTTTATAGTCGCGGTAGCCCCTGTCTGTCTGTCTGTCTTTTTATGCGTAACGAAGTTCGCTGGGTCTGCTAGTATATTTAATAATTCTTATTAAACAAACATTACATAATGGATGCTCACTACAGTGACTGATATCTGATAATGACAACGTATGGAATGTACCTACCCCATAACAATGTTTATTTAAGTAGAACCTCGTACCGCACATTTCAAGAAGAGGTAATTATAATTACGCCGAATTTGAATTCCAGAGTTAGAAACCGCATGAAACAACAAAGTACCTTCTATAAACAGGTTTTAAATATGGTCGGTACTTAAATTTGAAGATAACAAGACCACACGTAGGTATAATGTAAGGATATCTAAATTATTAGGTAAAATGGAATTTACGATCTATACGATTGTAAAATTATTATCAGACATCTGATAATAATTATTATTAGTTTATTTTAGGTATACTTTTTTTTATTAATTTTGTACTTAATTTATAAAATTTTGTACTTCAAGAACCAGTACTTCCTGCTCCCACTACTTTAGGTATAGTAATCTGTGGTCAACGGTGTTGGTTACACAATTATTTACTCTTTGTTAAAATTCTTTACTTAATGTTATATTGTGCAACTGTTTGTTGATCCTTAAAAAATAAAAATAAAAAAATAAAATATACAATTTTATTGGATATACAAATATTAAGTGAAAAACTCGTTTTCCTCCATGAAATAGCACCTTTCTCAAATTATAAAGTCAATAACTCGAAAAAAAACTTGACAAATAAAATATAACAACGTTTTACACCGACAGATTACTCAAACATAACAACACCGGTTCAATAATGAAAATTATTAACACTCATGTGTAGGCAGTAGGTACTCGACGCATCCGCTCGCTTTTATTCTTTCATATAAACGTAATCTGTCACGCATCTTTCTTCAGCTGAGTCACAAAGGAACGCACGACCGACGCCCCTACCAGCGATGTGACCTGCGATATCCTCACCTTTGAATGCCACCTTCGGTACACCATCCTTTAGGCTGTCACGTCCATAAAGGAAGATGTCACATAGATCACACACTATGGTACACTTGTGATTTTTCTCGCAATTAATTCGAATTTTAAATATTAGGTAACTACGTACATATTTTCGCAGTACCTTACCAAACGTAGCGAGGTTAAATGATTATGTTTATTTCATATTTTATAAGTAAAAGTTTATAACAATCAATAACTTGTAACATACATAATTGTTTGTTACTTTAAAGTACAGTTGAACTTTGATTTGGTGGAACATTTACCAGCCAGTATTATTAATCTGTTTCTGTTCCTACGTAGTGGAGATTTGAGAAGAGCATGGACAACACAAAATTTTTTCAACTACGTTAAGCACATGAAAATTTATCGTAAAAAATAAATAAGGCATTGTCAAACTCAAGAGGGTCGTTTATACCCTCATAAACTAAGTAAATGGGTACGATCATCCGCATCTACATAATTAAATAGGATCCTCGTGGGAGCTCTCTTCGCGGAGTTTTCAGATGCGGAATAAAATATGCACATCTTCAGATTTTCAACGATGCTTTTCGAAGTCGGCTCGAGTTTCAAACTTGGAACCTGTTGAAGACTTCTACGAATGCGCCAGATTTATTGAAGTCTTTGTCTTATTGTGACGATAATAGTGTTGCTCACTGAATTCAAGAGGAGTGTGTGTGAAATAATCTTCATTATTATATACCTACTTTACTTACCGTGTCGTGGATATCATTCACTACACAAGACCGAAAATTCATTATTTTTACAACTCTCTTGATTGAACTCACTTTACCAACAAAAAAATCAGGTAGATGTACTTACATAATTATAGACACTTATAGTTATTGTATGGATGGCGAATTCAGGACAAAATAAAATAGCTTTACTACACTACATAGGTGTTCCTATAGAACAGACGACATCCCGTGTCGAGAACAGAAAAAACTTAGCATTAAAATTTTCGTTTCGGTGGAAATCAAACCCCGAACTATGAGTACCCCTCCTAAAAATTTCTCGTTTTCATAGTGTGTCTAGTGAGTCAAGAAAAATGTTTGCAATAATAAGACATTGAGCATAAGTTCTCTTGAGGCCTTGGGAAGTCTCAAGAGAACTTAACTCGTATAAAACTTGCGACAGTAATAGATAAATTCTTTTAATTACTTAGAATTCTTACTTCGCCCGGAATATCTTTTTTAATTGCAAAATATCTTATTAAACTTTCTTATTTGTTCTTGATTAACTTGAGGTTTATTTACCTGTTATTTTAAAATTATAAAATCAATAAAAGGCTGCCCAATTAAGGATTTCTTTTTAATTACTTATCTATGGAATTTTGTGACTTCACTACAAACAGTTTAATTTTTGTTACTTTTCTTTTTCGTTATGTACGGACATGATGCTATTTTTCACAAATAAAATATTGGTAAGTATATAAATATTTATTTATTTATTTATTTATTTATTTACCCTTTATTGTAGGACTTAATACCTAATAGCAATTTCTACCAGTCAACCCTTAGCGATGTAGAGAAATGTAGAATAAATTATAAATACAATATTTTCTATATAAAACAAATAAAACAATGTCCATATCTATATATGTAATTTATTGTGAAGAAAACCATTTCTTTCTAAATAGCCAACTAGGGATACAAATATTTTAGAACTACGCAGCTAGCCCAAAGAAGTCATCTCCTTCAACAAATACAGCTAAGAAAGCTACGAATAAGTCATACTAGAAGTTACTAAGAAGAAATAAAATATGTTTTAAGACGATAGCCACCTGACGTCAAAGTTATTTAATCGATGTACTCGTACAGTATAACACTAATGCCACAAAATGTCCGATGACCAAGAAAAGACAGCGGGCATCGGCTGGATTCGGGATGGCTAGTGACCGCTTAGAGTGACGCAATCAGGGACCTCTAAACACTGATAGATACCTGGATGGATGGATGGATAGATACAACAAAAAAATCTGATTAAGAATAACTTTAATTAAAGTACAAAATTATTGCACTAATAAATAAACTACCTCAAACTAAAATGTGTAGGAGGTACCTATATATTGTTGTCCAATTTTCATAACTATTTTTTTCTTAACACTTCAACCAGTCTCTTCCAGGGCTTCATTCTGCAGTGCGCTCACTATCGGCTATCCATCTCACACAGTGTTTACATTCCATCTGTCGGCCGCGGCGGTCGCGGTGGCCGCGCTCCCAGCTCCACGATCACACGTGAGATAGCTTTGAGCGGTCATATCACGATCTCTCGTGTCGTCACACTGCCCCTACACTCAGCCACTTTTGAATATTTTATTCACATTCTAGTTATGATCTACCCTCGCTTTTCACGGAAGATAAGACGCTACGCATGGTGTTTAATTTTTAACAGGTGGTATTTTAGGTTCACTCAGGTGGTTTTTAATGTGGCACATCGCAATTTTATTGCAGATGTGTCTCCTAATCTACATATTATTTAATTTTATTTCTGTAGTGTGGGTAGAACATTGGTAGAATTGGAATAGATAAAAAATTAAAATTATTCTGCAACTTTTTCTTCTATTTTTGATAGATCATTAAGGCACGAGGTTAAAAAGATCTTTATTGTCTTTATTGCATCGACACAATGAAATATTATTAGTCAGTCCTAAAAACGTACATGGAAAAGAAAATTTTGCCAACTAAAATTCTGACAGTGATATTTTTCAAACTAATGCGTAATATTGAATTTAATTTATTTTATTGCTGATTTTTTATGCCAGTTGTATCATTTTATTCAAACATTTTCATATTTAATTTTGGTCTAATTTTTAAGTCACTTCCTTCTTCCCATCAAATGGATATATCGCCCACATTTGCAGCCACATTCCTTTTCAGCATTTAACTTAGATATTTTTGCTAAACGAGCAGCGCATTTTAAACAGTAGCTAAGATTGAATGTAGCATTGTAATTTTTATATGATGCTAGCTTATTTGGCACTGGATCTTCCAACAATAAATGAAAGAGTTTTTGTTTCATATCATATTTATGATTCATTATATCTTGTGTTCTATATCTAGCAGGATTTTGCTCTTTATATAGTTTAGTATCGTTTTGGTTTTGATTTCTATAAGCTTCAGTGTTATGATTTCGGCTGTTAAATAATTCATTTAAATATGTATCGATTATATTTGGATATTTACTTTCGTGTATATTTTGAGTGATATTTATCACTGGCATCGATATCGATGCTTTAGAACTTCCAATTGAGTTGTAGTTACTTTGAGTCACATTATAACGTACGTTGTGTTTTGAATTAATACCAGCATTGGAATTATTTTGACTTTTGTTTCTATTAGTAGTACGATTAATTTTGTCACCTGCTCTATTGTATTCCATGTGTTGTTCATGTTTGTCATTTAAATATTTCGTATGAACGAAATTGTCTTGCAAACCTACACTTTCTTTTGGATTCTCTTGAAATACGTTTAAAATGGAAAGTTTTTTAGCATTAGCCGAATTATTTTTATACTTTAGTTTGCTCCATCGTTGTTTCATAATCATTAATGATCTTTCTTCAATAGTTCTGTTGTCTTCTGATCCCTCCTTAAGCAGTTCGTTGCGGTCATCGTCACGTTCTGTGTCATGTAAGTCATTTTGTACTTTTGCAACAGAATTGTTTCTTTTTATATTTCCATCTGGCAAATTTGTCTCTTCGTTAAATGTTTCAGAGCTTTGTGTAACTTTATCCTTCTGAAAAAGATAAAAAAAATATAAAGTAGTTTCATAATTAGACGACAAACAATTTAACGACTACGATCCACCTGTCGTCTAGGTCTAGATAAAATGAAATATATGAAAAGTAATTAAACAATACAGTACTGTATACATTTGCTATGTTTTATTATTATAATTATGTATTATAATTACTACGGGTTAATCATGATTAGTTTTTTTTACATTTACAGTTACATGGATCATTGTCACTGAATTGAAGCTCATCAGTATGATATATTTTGTGCTATAAATATTATTTTTATTAATCATAACCTAATAATTACATATCAAAACCAATCAGATAAACCCTATCATTTCTTCTTTGCTTATTAGTTATTACGACCAGAAGAACCAACAATAGCTCTTTTTATCAATAAAAATGTTACAGAGTTACTAAGTTTGAAATATCGTAAAGTTGAGACGTTATTACTCACCTCTGAGGTACTAGCGGGAACAATAAATCCGCAAGTAAGTCCAATACACAGGGGAACTAGAACAAGCGCATTTCTCATTTTCCAGTATTTCGAAACAAATACTTAGTAAGAAAATAGAAAATGAAGTTTACTTTCAAAAGACAATTACTGAGGGTATTAAGTATTTGGAGGGACGTTTGTTACAAACGGTCTCATGACTAGCACTAACTATTGCCTCTCACTGCACCGTTAGGAAATGTTTGTTTGTTTAGATAATAAAAATTAACAACGATTGTTTATGAAACTGATGGTGACACTTTTTAATTGATACAAATAGTGACGACAATGTTGTAATACATTTTCGGATTGCTTACAATGAGTGACGTTATTTGTACATCATCTAACCATTATTATGATTCGATTTCTATTACATTTCTAATTTGTAATTTTGTGTTGTCTTGGAGTAAAAGTAAATACTTAATGTTTAGGTTAGCGCTGAAATAGCCATTTTCCAGTTAGTACTAACTACCTACTAAGATCTACTACTAACTTTACCTACTAAGATCATTCTCAAGAGTATTTATTATTATGAATTTATTCAAAGTGCTGCAATTTCTTAAATTATCTCAGTATGCAATAAAAACAATTGCCAAGGCTTTCTCGTCGTATACTTGTAACATCTTGAAACTAAGCTAAACTAAGGCTCGGAGCAACTTTTTGTGACTGAATGAAAAGCAAGATCCATAGAAAGCTTCAAAGCCGTCCGAGTCCTACTCAAGATGATGAATTAAGAGCACCTTTTCAAGCCAGTTATTAAGATGTCTGCAATATTTTCTAACATCACACTTTAAGAAATTTTCTAATTAACTTTGTATGCAGATGTAATTAGAGGATATTAATAATAAATTGCTTTTTAGGACAGAATATTTATTTTGATATGATGTTAAGAGCTACAGTCATATTAGCATAATTTCAAAATGTTCCTGTTACTTCTATCTTTAATTTTGTCCAAAGATAGCCATCACTTCGTCCAACAGCAAGAGCAAATCGACTCCATTGTCACTGAGGACTTGAGCCTCAGCCTTGAATACTTCATTCTCCCAAAGTGCTTCCCAAATAGTATCCCATTCTTCGCTCTGGAGATTTTCGACCGCAGTTCTGAACTCGTCGTCTTCAGCCATCTTCTGATCAAACAAAGCTGACAGCTTGCTCTTAGGGAACATCGCGATAGCATCGTTAATGAAGGAATTAAAGTCTTTACCGGAAACTTGTTGGCGAGCATTTCCTCCGGTTTCTGCAAGTTTATGGTAATAATTAAATAATATTTTTCTAATTAAATAATAATAGATCTTTTATAAATATATGTATTTTTAGAGTTTAATTTAAGTTTTTTTTAGTTTTTTCTTTGCAAAATTTAAATATATTTAATATACTAGCAAATATAACAATATTATAGTAATAAAATAAGCAAAAGAAGTACTTTTGAGCCAAGGTATGAAATTATCCGGTCATGACTATATTGTCTGTAATACGTAGGTAAAATATCATTATATAACGATGTTTAAAGTGATCTATCATATTTATTTATATAAACGTAGTCAATTTCAAAAAATCTTAAATAATTAATGAAACAGAAAACCAATATAAGGTACATATAGTAGAGTGTGCAAACAAATACATACCTAAGGCAGCATTAAAAAGATCGATGAAGTACAAAATATCGATATTGTCTCTTTCCAAGAAGTCAACCATCTAAAACGCATAATTTTAAAAACACGTGAACATTTTAAAATAAAGACATCCATTGAAACTTGTTACTTTTAAAATAAATAAGACACAGCATAACGAACTCTCAGTAATTATGTTTTCGTCGCTCCAATTACCATAAAGAAAACCTTACCGCTTTGAATTCAGGCAACGATTCCATTTCGTACACCAGGTTCTTAAAATCGGCCGTTTGCAAATAGTTCAATGTCGTTAGGAACTCTTCAAAAGTAAAATATTCAAGCACAAGTGCCTGAAGATTGTCTCCTGCTTCATCTTCAATGATATCCAGAAACTCTTCAACGTGCTCATGGAAAGCCTTCCTTGATTGAGGTGCTGAAAAACCGACAGCTAATACAGCCAAAAGAACAAATACGGTCTTCATCTTGAAGTGAATTGTTGCTTGAATCCAATGAAACCAAATCTTACATAAATCACCGTTTTATACGTATCTACTATCATTTCATACATTATCTCCAACGCCTGTCAAATCTAAACCCTACATCGATAACCGATTGCGTGTATGAAGTGGATCTTGACTTCTGTTTTTGCTTAATTCTTGTTATAAAGCAAATACATAAGATTTTTGTCTTATATTGATCAAAAATCATTTCTTATATTTATCCTAAACATTGGGGTCTTTTTGCATTTACCAACAGTGTAATATATATATGGGATTGTATAGAGACAATTAACATACTTTAAAAACATGCAGTTATACATAGACACGACATCCAGAAACTACCGTTAAATAATATTGTTTCTATTTTATAATTTTTTCATGAGAAGCGTTTTGAACAGTAATTATGATCCAAAAGTGTAGACATATTTTATTCAAACCGTTGTTGATTCATCTCAACAGCTGCATTATCAGCATTAACATGCATATGATTTCAGTGAGGTGAAGTAAATTTATTTTTCAATCATTATCAGCTGATGTTTACAAGACAATTTAAATAAAACACGAAAGTCGTTTAAAATGTCAAGAAATGCCCGATATAGGTATCTATCTTATGTTCGGCAGAAAATTCAATTGGATATTCTTATTATCATCATAACATCAAACTATAGCAAAAAGGTAAAATTGAAACAGATTTATTTTCAGACTCAAATATTTTATTGGTTTAGTAATGTGTTTAGTAATTTTTAGAAATTGTAATGGTTCCTTTTGTGAAATTGCTCCATTTGTCAGGTCTGAGATTTTCTTATGTAATTTTCCATTATTACTTATAATAGAATTGTGAAAATTAGCTAAATTATTATTGGCCAAAAACAGCCATTAATTCATCCAACAGCAAAAGCAAGTCGATCCCGTTATCTTTAAAAATCTGTTCCTCTTTTTTGAATGTTTCGTTCTCCCAAAGGGCAGTCCAAATGGTTTCCCATTCTTCACTCTGCAGATTCTCAATAGCAGTTCTGAATTCCTCGTCTTCAGCCACCTTCTGGTCAAATAATGCTGATAACTTATCCTTAGGGAACAACGCAATAGAATCAGTGACGAATGAGCTAAAGTCCTTTCCACTCACTTCCTGGCGTGATTTGGAGACAGTATTTTCTGAAAATGTACACGTTTTGGATTAAAAAATAAATTAATAAAATACCTTAATCAATCTTAGTTATGTTAATAGTATTACAAAATTTTAAAAAATAGTTTACACATACCAAGAACGTAATTGAATAAGTCGATAAAGTAGAGTATGTCAATGTTGATATTTTCCAAAAAATCGGTCACCTAAAACATAAAGTTAGTCAACAAATACCTACGACATATTTTGTGAAACAATCCGCATAACATAAATATAATCATAAAAACAATAATCAAATAAGGAATTACAGCTACTAATCCTGTTTGAAGATACTACGTAGGTACCACCTACAAGAATTTCTATCTTCAGATTAGATTTTTTAAGAAATGTAATATTACAAGAAGATCCCTATATTTATAATATAAAGGTTTATTATATTATATATGTACATGGCATTTAAGTTCAAACGTTGCCGTAACTTACTGCTTTGAATTCAGGCAAAGATTCCATCTCGTACACCAGGTTTTTAAAGTCAGCCGTTCGCACGTAGTCAATTGTCTTCCTGAATTCTTCAAACTCTAAATATTGATCCATGAGATCTTCTAATTCATCGTTAACTTCGTCGACAATAATGTCCATGAACTCTTCAACGTGCTCATGAAAAAGCTTTTTTGGCTGCGGCGCTGAAAAGCTGAGAGCCAAGACCACAGATAAGACGACTAGGGTCTTCATGTTAGTTGTGTCGTTGCTTGAAATCAATGGATACCAAGTCCAGTTAAAATCATCATTTTATACACCATCGATATCAATTCAATAACGTTATCTTCTGCATCTGTCAATTCAATAGTCCGTGATATGAATCACGCTATGATAACACAATTTTTCCCAGAAAGATACATCAGATTTGATGACTGTTTTTTTATAGAAGTGACCCAAACGTAATATTGTGTCTGACTTATTATTACAATGACATGATCATACAGATCGAAAAATGGGTATTAAGGGATAAGGCAGATGAATTGACAAATGCAAATCTTAATATTATGATAATGACATCCTTATAACCTGATTACACTTGGACATTATTCAACATAAACAATTCAATTCATATTCTTATTTACAGTCTTCGTTGCTTTTCAGCTCTGCAAACAAAAAAATATTCTCCATAAGCATGTTGAAGATTTCTTGACTAACTTAAGGAATTGAAGAAGAGCTGGAGAACTTTATGCAATTCACAATTTGAGGAGTTCCAAAAACAATAGACTTTAGACAGGAATTGAGACTACTGGACAGAAGACTTGAAGAGCCTGATGAAAGAAACAGAATTGTTACCAGAGACCAAGTCGGTGAAATTGCCTCATTAAAACATTGAAATCTAGTAAACCATTTGCATTTCCTAGTTATTAATTAGTTTTCTAAGTACAGAAAGCTTTTCTATACTGTACACTGCTATTATGGTATACTGCGTTCACGGGCTAGTATTTTGGGAAACGTTAACAAAAATAATTTCAGAAACCGAAACATTGCAATATTTTTTATAAGGGGCCATTTTCTTTCGATACGTTTAATCGTTACCATTTGTGACCTGAATGCCGTAAGTAAATAATGTAAATAACGAGAACAAGAATATACAAAACTTAATCTAATTTAGGTCAAACAACAGAAAAGCAATAGACACGCCTTATTTCTATTCTGAGGTAAATTACAAGTTTAATCTTCTTCTATTCTGTAATAAAATGTATTCCTTCGAAAATTGTACATAGAAGATATTAAAAAAATCTTCTGTATAAAAGCAAGAGAAGCCAAAACATAGTTGTTTCATTTTGTCTGTTCGTCTGTGTGTCTGTGCACGCTAATTTTAGAAACGGCTTGACCGATTTTATTGCAGTTTTCAAAAAATATATTGGGATGGGCTTCACTTACAGCATATTCGACAATCATACACGGAATAAATATTTCTTATAAAAACGCAGGAAAATTAGGTCTTTAATAATTATCAAATGCTGCGATAAAAATTCAAAAGGCGTTTTTTATAAAGCGCTGTTAATCTTCTTTATCACGCTAAATTTTACAATAT
Organism: Oarisma aurantiaca; assembly: GCA_018251435.1. NCBI lineage: Eukaryota > Metazoa > Arthropoda > Insecta > Lepidoptera > Hesperiidae > Oarisma > Oarisma aurantiaca. Next base: position 10,588 of record DWPC01000201.1, read on the forward strand.
ATTTATAGTATGTGTATGATTCCACTTTATATTGATGTATATTGAGTAGAACCTTGGTCTCCTTTCACACTGTGAGGCTATACGCCGTAGACCACATAGAAGTCCATAGACTTAAACTGAAATTCAAAAATTTTGTTATTTTACGTAATATCGATACTCTTATGACAATCATTTTTTAACGTACCAGCTTTTTGGAAAGTTGTATTGTGAAGAAGGACATGAGAAATCGTAAAGAAAATTCTTAACATTTATCTTTTAATCCAATTAACACCAATAAAACTAATGTTTTAAATAAAATTGAAAATGTTTCAGTTCCATTACCAGTTTAACAAATAAATCGTCGATTAACACTTTATTTACTTGATGCATGTAATTAAAATATACTATAATAATTTGCTAGTAGTGTATGACAACAGATATTATATTTCCTATTACGAAAAATTTTAATGAAAAAATTTTTAATGAAAAAAACATTTTAAATTAAATTATCTTTTCCCATAAACAAAGGTTCTAAAGCCTTATCTCTTATTCCTGGGATGGAAATAATAATTTTTTGACTTTAAACTCAGCAACAAGAATTTTTATCCGTGGGGAAATCATAGAGTTCAGTAATTATATGTTTTGTGGCACCGCGCGATGCGCTGTGACTGCACTGTGAAATAATTCTGCTTATACAATACCTTCCTGTTTGAACTAATTCATTCGCAAAGAAATATTTATACTTTCTGTTACTGGGATAATACTGATATCATTCAGACACGTAATTTATAACTCCATCCACATTAACATCCATATAGAGCCTAAACTAACATCGTATACCATCTAAGATTGAGGCTTCGTCAGAATAATAATCAAGACCTATATAAGACAAAGACAATACTGACACAAAAGATACCTGTACAATTGTTCACTTTTTATCGACTTAGCAGTCGATAATCGACAGCAGTCGACAAAAATTATCTTCAGATGGTCAACACTAATTTATTTGATGTAAAAAAATCTGTTAAATTACACAAGTTTTCCAACTTAAATAATGTCTGTTATTAATCATGTTTATCTCACGAAGAAGAAAATTTTAAATTAAACAATTAGGTATTTCACAAGGGAAATTTTATTCGGGTTACAAGATTCATTGAAGTTGTGATCAACTTACATTATTAAATGCAATTATTATAAGTTACTTCTGTCCAAAGATAGCCAATATTTCATCTAATAGTACGAGCAAGTCGATACCGTTATCGCTA
>DWPC01000202.1:0-11811 GCA_018251435.1 Oarisma aurantiaca
TTGTTTGTATTCATATTTCCACACATATCAAATGAGGACTGATTGCTTGAAAACTGCGAGGAGTTATTCGAACAACTGCCACTACAAGAATTTTGAATTTCATTCTTTATGTCTGGAATATTAGGAACATGCATTAAAGGATTACTCATTGACTGGTGATTTGCATTAGGTATTTGCATGTTATTATGCATATTTATATTGTTCATGGAATTTATGTTGTTCATTTGATGTTGCATAAGATTTGAGTGATCCATCGGAGTTCTATTATTTTGCACTTGAGTCATAGTATTAAGATTAGGCATAGACATAGAATTATTGTCATGTCGATTACTGTGAATGTTAGACATAACATTTGAGTTATCTAATTGACTGTTCATATTCAAATTTGCATTTCCTGTTGGCATGTGATGCATGTGCATATTATTATCCATAGTTTGTCTATTATGGATTTGGGAAGGGACGTGTTGATGCATGCCCATTAAATTATTATCCATATGCGAGCGGTTATTCTGCATTTGCATTACGTTAGACATTTGATGCTGATGGTGGTGTACGATATTATCCATTTGTCTATTTTGTTGCATCGAAATTTGTTGGCTTAAATGCATATTGTTTTCGACTTGCGTACGACCGGCATTATTACTCATATGATGGTTCATTTGTTGTTGCATGGAATGCATCTGTTGGTTATGCATTGAGTCCATCGATCTATTTGAATGCATTTGGTGGTTCATATTATTATGTCCATGACTCTGCATATTATCCATTATCAACCTATTATTTTGCATGTTATTCATGTTTGACATTGGCTGATTCATATGCATGTGGGACAATTCATTGAGATCGGAGCGATTTAAGTTGTGATTGCTAGACATGTTATGCATATTTATATTTTGATTCATAAGACTATTGTTTTCAGGAGTATTTCGATTCGGAATCATATTGGATTGTGTATGAGTTTGTTGATTACTAAGAATATTATCATGGAATGATCTATTATTTGTTCCTTGACTTAATTGATTCAGTTGATTACTGTTATCTATTTGCCGATTATGTTGCTGAATTTGTCCATTCATTATGTGTATTTGATTAGAGGTCAGCTGATTACTTTCATGTGACATCATTTGCATATTTCCATGCACCATATTGGTGGTATTCATAGAACTCATCATATCGTTCTGTTGATTATTTTGTTGGTTATTATTATCATTAGATGCTTGTACATTCGATCGATTTATTGTCATTTCTTGACATGACATATTCACATTCTGCATTGAATTATTCACAGAATTTAAAATCTGGACTTGTCCATGAGAGGAATTATTTGAAGCTGAACATAATTGATTCTGGTTATTAGATACAGAAATATTGTTTTGATTATTTTGCATTTGAGGGCGAATTACATTATGAGGAATTAAGCTTATAGCTGGTGAATTATTCATATTGCCAGCCATCTGACAACTACTCAACTTGTGAATATTCAGTTGGTTTGTCATATTATCAGAGCTGTGTTTATTATTATCACTTGAGCCCATATTTTGAAAACTTTTATCATTCTGAACATGGGAATGCGCTGCCATTATTTCTTGCGAAAAATTCATGTGACCACCTTCTGTCTTTGAAAGCGCATTAATCTTACTTAACTTCATTGTTGTATCAGCGTCAAAGTTACTATTCATGGAAGAATTTGGATAAATGTTTCCTGATGTTATTTGAATTACATTATTAGACGAGGTATGTCCTGATGAATGATGGTTGACATTCAAATTCGAGTCAAATTGGTGAGAATTAATGCCTGACACAACATTTCCACTGTTAGACACGGAAAGAAGACAATTCTGATTCATTTTTTCAGTATCATTGTGAGAATGCTGTCTTCCAAGAGCTATATTATTTTGAATATTTATGGATGAGCTACTTGAACTTGCTGTGTTTTTCATAGTAATATTATGCATATCTATTTTATTATCAGATATGCTATTGTTGGTAGAACTCATTTGTCGCCAGGGCGTAGGAGATTTTATGCTTTGCGTTACGCTTATTGTTGGCATACTCGTACAGTTCGAATTATCTTGTAGGTTTCCACTTATTTCAATCACGTGTGAATTTTCAATTTTCATATTGTTGTTTATTTTATTCGAAGATGGTGCAATCGAGCTCGAAACTATAGGCTGGGAAAGGGGTATCGACTGCAGCGAAAACGACGTTGATGAATTCGGAACAGACTGAGATATTGCCATTACAGGTTGTCCAGTTGATGAAATCAGCGTCACATTCGGTGACATAGTCACATTGGTGGGTTTAGCTATATTCGCTCTCTGAAGGTTTTGAGAAGTGTTCGATAAAGACATACTATGAATCTGTGACGTGATTGGATTAAGATTTTGTCTTCCAGTTATAATTGTTCCTGGTTGTGATCCTCCGATAGATACTGGACTCATTTGTATCAGTTTTGGAGTTTGCCTATTTGCATTAGGTTGCTTGTCAGGCAGAGGCTGCAGAGTCAAATTTGGAATATTCGATTTAACCGTCTTTATCGTTTGAGGGGTGGATTGTACAGTTTGAGCTGTTACAACATTAGCTGCGGATGACACTGCTGAATTCACACCATCTCCTACATTGTTTACAACAACATATCCAGTAGGAACTTCTACAATAGGTTCTATTTTGCTTGCTTGGAATACTTGAGTTGTTGTCGCAGAGAAACTACTATTCTGTGCTAGAACACCTTGCATTGCTGTTGATACAAATTGTTGTGATGACATTACTGTGTTCTGCACAATTGTCTCTAGGCCATAATATACAGGCTGTGTTGTGGTGAGGTACATACATCCTGAAGGGTCTGTAACCATTTCCAGAGTGGGAGTAGATCCGAGCAACACTTGGTCATTGCAAAATTGAGGAAGTATCGTTGTTCCCTGTGGTAATATTGTAGTTCCAGGCGCAGGTGAAATCAAGGTATTGCCTTGAGAAGATAAAGCGTTTGGTATGATCGTAGTTTGACCATTACCAATTCCACTCTGTGGTACCACTGTCGTGCCAGTTTGTATGGTATTATTGGGAAGTAGCGTTGCAGTTTGCGATGTTAGGTTTCCAGATGTCAGGCCTTGAATCGTTCCTTGAGGAATAATTGTTGTACCATTTTGTGTATGAATGGCTTGTGGTAATATAGTCGGTCCATTAGGTCCCTGAGAAAGGATACCTTGTGCTTGTATTGTGCCTTGGGGTAATATCGTGGCACCTTGCTGTAGAGCTTGCGGCAGAATACCAACATTTCCTTGAGGCAGCAACACTGGGATTCCTCCACTAGGCACAGCGACAAGACCTCCAGACTCAGTCTGTTGTATTTGGAATGTCTGCGGCACTAGGCCACTCTGAGAAATGAATTGAGTGGGTCCAGTTTTAAAATCTCCTTGCGGCGCAATAGTCGCAATATATTGCATGTTTTGATTCTGTTGCTGAGATAAAGCCTCCACATATGACATGATATTTTGATTTGCAACTGGTTGTACAATAATAGAAGGCTGTCCAGTTTGGTTATTTGTTTGCAACTGTATAACAGTGTTGCCTGCCCCGAGGGGAGACTGATTAATGGTAGTAAACGTTTTCTCTAGCTTTGTTTGCTGCCTCTTTATAGTAGTCGGTTTTGGTACTGGTCTGCCGCGGCCACGGTTTGTACTCTGGAAAATTGGTTTTGGCTGAACCGGCGCTGGTTGCTTCTTAGGAGACTTTTGCGGAGTTCCCGGTATTATAATCTGTTGTTTAGTTTGAGAATTCGGCGAAGATAACCTTTGAGCCGTCATTGCCGGCACTACAATAGTTGGATTTCCTTGAAGTTGAGGACGAATCATTGGTTGAATGTTTTGAATTATGGATGTATGAGGCATTCCTTGTATTGAGTTTACTGGTAAAGCGATCGACGATGCACTAGCCATATTGGGGAAGTTTGTAATTTGATTTTTTCCTTGATACATCTGATTTGAAGGAATTGTCAGAACTTGGTTTGAATTAGATGATATTACTTGAATACCTCCCGTTCCTGACAGCAATTGCGCCATATCAGTTCCACCTTGGATTTGTTGTAGATTAGTAGTTCCATTGCCAGGCTTTACACAAATATTGTAAGGAAGAATTCCAGGTTGAGTAATAATTTGGGGTGCCATTATTTTCTGTCCACTTGCAGAACTCGTTTTAGGCGGAGGAAGCAACATCTGTGGTGTAACCACAATTTGAGGAGATGACAATACTTGTTGATTACCAGACACTTGGACATTAGTTGTTTTACTCTGGTCAAATATTACAGTGCCAGATTTCATTTGTTCCGTAATAGTCATAGTCATTTCGTTAGATGGACCAGGTGATGGTGTTTCCACTATGGTTCCATTAATTGTAATCTGTCTTGTATTAATGGATGTTCTTCTTGCAGAAATACCTTCAGCTTTTACGGTATTTTCAGTGCCACTAACCACTCCTGCATGGATTATCATGGGCTGTGCAAAACCACCTTGGAAAGCATTTTGCAATGTTGTTAGTGTTCTATTTTCGGGAGACTTAGGATTCTCACTTTCGCTCTCACTGGTAGACATCATGTCACAAGATGGAATATGCCTGTCATACGACTCCTTATTTCTATAGGTGCACTGACATCTGTCACATCTTACCAGCTGTTCCATTTGCCCTGCAACAACAGAGCTATCTTCCAATGGTCGCATTACAAATTCAGGCTGTCCACTTATCGAATTTCCTGCAATAGTTACTGTGTATGTGCTCTCAGATCCGCTAGCTCTGTATAAAAATTGATTTGTTTGATTCCGCGTTATATTGTCATTGCCAGTGTTGTCTTCTGCACCATCAAGCTGCTGAATTGGAGTGAAATCATTTTCGTTAGGGCTTCCTGGACGAGAACTACATGAACTTTCAGATCCAGACCAATCGGCAGCCCCATCGAGTTGAGAAATTGGGCTGCATTGTATCTTGGTGTAGAAATCTATCACATCAGGAAAGTAGCCCTCAGTTTTAGTCTTCTCAGTAGTAATCTCATCTTTCTCTTTTGGTGATGTAGTACGGTAATTTAATCCTGACGTATGAGCTACTTCATCATTTATGCCACTTGTGCTAGTTTCAGCTTTGATTTTTTTATCACTTTGTGGACGTTCTCCTTCCTTGATTGTCTCCAATGGACTCTCTGATAATGTAGACCTTTGAACAGGACTTAGTTTACCAGTCACAGTAGAAGTTTTGGTGATTTTGCATCGTTTAATTGTCGACGACAAAAAACTAGTATCAAACTTATTATTCCAGGTTAAGCTTGTAGACCTTTGTTGTCCACGTCCTGTAGTTAATGTTTTTAAGTTATGATTTTGTAACAACATTTCTGATTTGCTTCTCTTTAACTCCTTATTTCCCGATTCCAAGCGAGCATTTAGAAGATCGTCAATAAAGTCTGATGAACGGGAATCAGACTTGTCATCTGACTGGCTCAATGCTCCATAAAATTCATTGTTTTTCAAGTCCATTGCCACTAGGTCTTCATAAGACATTAATTTAGGAAATATGTCTTGCATAGATATGCCATCTAATAAGTCATGATTCAAATCTTCAAATATAGCATCTTTCACTTCAGGTGGTAAGAGGTCTGCTGTGTTTTGAGGTTCTTCATCATCTTGTTGTTCTTGTTTGCAAACACTGTCAAGCAGAAATTCTACAACTTGCTTTACTGCTAGGTCTTCTAATGTAACAGCATTTCCAAACTTCATTGGAGACTTATCATTTTTCAACATAAGAACTGATTTGCCAGACCCAGTTTCTAAACTTTCATGCCATGCACCAATCTCAGCCATTACTCTATCTACAACTTGTACGTCCATTGAGTGATCAACTGTTATGTTGACACCAAAGTCAAATCCAGGTAGAGGCTCAGCCAAAATTAATTTTGTTTTGATTGTATACCGAACAATCTTCAAAGGTTTCTTGCAAGACCAAAATAGACGACTGCAGGAGAAATCTACTGGCATTAAGAATTCTTCAAAGTCTGATACAGATGGTACTATCTTGCCAAGACTATTAACTGTCAATGATCCCATCAGAAATTGTACCTTACTTATTTCACTGTATCTTTTCTTCTTTTTATCTAGCTCCACATACACTGGTCTGGTAAGTTCAAAATCGGCGTCTTTCTGTAAGCATTTCTTTGGTACATCCTTACCGTGAGTTGGACAGAACACTCTCTTATCATCCATAAAAGCACAGCTCACTTTTCTCGCACAAGCATAGTGATATGTTTCACTGCAGTTTTTAGCGCAACAGCCCACACTAGCACCTTTCAATTCACAGACAGCACATTTTATCATTTTACCCCTTGAAATGGCTGAATGAACATTTTGAAGTGAGCCATCTATTTCTTCAAAAACCTCTGCCGACCAAAGAGCACAATTGGCATGTATCCAGTCATTTTGTCCACAATACAATAAACGTCCTTCCATTGCAGGCGCTCCATCGGACACTGCTTTGCAAAGAATACAAATTCGTGAGTCAACCATTGGATAGAATTCCAACAATTCCTCTTCTTCTTTTTGTCCTTCTGATTCCAATTTAGGCACAATTTGATCTAGTGGTCGTGCTACAGACTGTATACACTGTTTAACACCTTTTACATCAAACATCTCAATGTCTTTTACAGATTCTGTATCATCTTGCTCTCCTTCTACCTCAAGATTGGGTTGTAAGCAATTGTTTTCACAATCAAACCAGGGAAATGTTTCAGAAAATAAGTCCTTATAAATTGTTTGGAGATCGATATTAGATGTTCTATCAATAACAGCTTTCATGTCATGGTTAAAATCTTTCAATGATACATATTCATCCATATTAACTCTTTTCTTTATGTCCAATAGTGATGGAGATCTCATCTCATCAAGTTCATCTTCCACTGTAATATCTGGATGTCTTATTACTGCTGGACTCAATTCTTGCTCACTCCTTTCATCACTGAAATTTTTCACTGGTTCATCTTCATCCGATATAGGTTCGTATTTTTCATCATGCAACGTTGGTAACATAGTAGTTGCTTTTTCAGCTTTATTTTGCGGCGGGTAGTTCTCATGAACCTCAACAAGTGGGGTATCAAATTCAGTTTTAGTACTGTATAGGCTTGTTGAAAAACATATTTCTTTGTTTTGCATGAGCGGCTCCTGCAGATTTACAACTTTATGCGATGGCTGAGGTACTTCTTCCTTTTCCATTTCCACATCTGTCAATAATGATGAGCAATGCCATACTTGCGACATATTACTTGTATTTTCGAATTTATTTTGAACAAAGTGAGTTGTTCTTCGCCCTCTGGCTGTGTTTCTGTATACTTTAGTCTCTGTCGTGTTTTTCATTGATTCATCACCACCATCAAAGTGTAGTTTTCTTATAGCTTGCGGCGACATCAGCCTATATGGCTTATTTGGTACCGGTGTATTTTTATGAGGAGTGAGTTTTAGTAGTGCACACGCTTTCTTATTCTTGGCCAATAGTTTTAAAAGATGTAAAAGTCTCCCTTTGAGATGATCAGTTAACATCTTCCTCCAAGGTGGATCATGAGGCATACACTTACAGCAGATGTATTCAATAGACGGGGGCAATGCTGATAGCAACTGATAGCCTTCTCCAGATAATCCTTCACAACTTGCATGAACCCATCGCCCACACCAGCCACATTCCATCATCTGAAAAAAGTTTTTTTTTTATATTTCACAGACCTTTGATGTAAATACAAGGATGTATCTATAGGAAAAGTAATTTACCTTGCTATCAAAATCATTGTCCCTGTAGCAAGCCTGGCATAGAGGACAGTAATTCCCTTTTTGCCGTAACTTAAAGCATGGTCGACAGAAGGGCAAGCTTCCGACGAATTTGTTGACACGTGGGTCATCGCAACTCTTGCATTTCAAGCAGGCACCACACACCTATTGTAGATAGAAAATATTGCATAAATAAACGCCTGCTATATAGGAATGATGGAACTGATAGGAATACCAAGGTGAATTTGACTAAAATATAGTGGAAATATGATAAACTGTTACAAACTCATCACATAAAAACATGTAAACCCACTAATACAAAGTGATTAAACAAAGAGCGTTTTCAGCTATATTTAATGTAAACTGTGTGACCGTCTAGCGACCATGTACAATACGGACCTGCGGCCAATCACTACGATGATCCTGTGGCGGCGCGGGCAGACACGCAGCGTGGTAGTGTTTTGCGCAAGCCCGGCACCGCAAGCGCGCGGCGGGACGCGCACAGGCGGCGCACCATACGCAGCGCGCGCACGTCCAGCCGCCGCCGCCGCCCGCGTCCTCCGCGCACCAGCTGTGGTACCACTCACAGCAGCTCGAGCACACCAACATCTGGAAGGTGGGTGGTGTATTGTGTAGCAATATGTGGTGTGCACGGAAGAATAAATAACAATGTCATTGTGGACTGTTAAAGTTAACTTGGAGAACAACCGAAGAATTCATACAATTAACTTACCAGTTGGCAATGCATCAAGATGAAAATCATGTATTACTGTTAGGTAAATGTTGATATTTTTTAACATAATATATTATTTATAATTAACATAGAATCACGCACCTTTTCACTTCCCGCACTTCCACACAAGAAGCACAGCTTGGCTACTGTAAACGGAGCTGTTCCAATGAGCCCAAAACCTGAACTGCAAACTTCATCAGGGTCATAACTCTCCCAAAAATCTACACATATCAATTCTGGTCGGTTTTGCACATATGACTTCTGGGATCGACTTCGAACCTGTAACATACAATCATAAATAAAAAATATTTTAACATTGTTTTTCATATACAATTATGATAGATAAATGCTGAAAAAACATACATTTGTAATATTTGTAAGTGGTTTGATGGATGTTGACTTTCTAGGAACAAGATCCATAACAATCTCATCTTCACTAGACTCTGTCTTGCTCTGAGATTTGGTAGTTATTGATGTCGATTGTGCCGGCGGCGGTGGCGGAGGTGGGGGTGTGGACTCGATTTTCCTTTTCTTGGGTTCCACAGGAGTTTCTGTTTCTTTGTCCTTCTCCTTTGTAATCACAACTTCTGGTACTATTTGTGGGGCTTTGTTTTCAGTGTCAACTTCAGAGTCACATCCAGACACATCTGTAGTATCCCTTTCTTTTTCAGTAACTGGCCGCAAATTGGCTTCAGTTTCCATAGGACATGGTTTATCTTGTTTAGCTTTCTCTTCCTGTGTCGGGAATGTTGCGATAGGTTGTCCCAAGACAATGGAAGCACTCCTGCAAACATGTTTGACTCGCGGCCCCTTCAGCTCCATCTTCTGCCTCTTAGGGTCCTCTGCCTGTTTAGACTCTTTCTTTCGTACCTTAACCCTAGTCAGACGACGTTTTCTATTAGAACTGAAATCTTCAGTGGGTTCTTTAGCTGGCTCTGGTTCTTTAGATGCTTTCTCCTGAAATAAACATAAAATGCATGTTATATAAAAGCCAAAAACATTTAAATTGAATATGCATATTTTATTTTATTACTATTTTTACCTCGATTTTCTCAACTTCATCTGTAGTCTTTTTGGTAGACTTTGTATTTGCAACTGTCCCAAAGATATTAGTTTCATTATCTGGGTTAGATAGAGTACCAAATACAGATTGATTAGTCGCAGTATTTGTGGATGGAATCCGCAATGGATTCACTGGTACCAATGGTCCTACTTGCTTGACTTCAGCTCTCATAAATGGAGGCAGCATAGCAGTAAGTCCAGCTCTTATACTAGGTGGAACTTGGAAGGCTTTTAGGCACATCCTTAGCCAGCAAGCAGGGCACCGGGTCTTATTAGTACATCTGAGTAATTTCCATTGCTGTGATCTAACTATTGGAGGAACATGACATGTACCTGAAAAAAAATACAAAGTTTCAGTCAAGTGTGACTGGAATTCTTTGATGAACTAAAGTGAATGATGTAAAATATTGTCTTACCCTCTCCTTTCAGACATTGCATGACAATAGGGCCAGTCCTATGTGAAATTTTCTCTTTCTTTAACATCTTAGAAATGAACTTGCGACAAGATTCACATGAATAAATTCCAAATTTCCGAGCCTGTTTGACAAATCTATAAAATCGTACAGCTCCACATACACCACATGTTACAGTAGTTGGCAGATTGACAGCTGCAATAAAAAATTATAAAAATGTAATGCTTGAGAATGATTATGAAATGATCATCCAAAAATAGAATGTAGAGTCTACATTGTAGACAAAATAATTTGTCTCATTAGCAATAACTTACGTGAAACTGATGAAAGTATAGAGAAAGGACCATCTAATCCAGGCGTTGCTTGTGGTGTTGTGGTTAGTTGCAGTCTGGCCTCCCTTATTATAACTTTTCCACTTAGAAGTTGAGAAGCTGATGATTTTTCCTTTTCTGGACTGGCTGGAGGCTGCTTTTCCTCCTCGTCACCACTACCTGCTGGGCTCTCACTTTCCCAACTTTCTTCTGACTCAGAGCCACTACTGGTACTACTTGAAGTACTTGCATCTGATATGTCCATAAGTTTTCTCATTGCATGCCCAGACCGCTCTTCCTTGCTTGGCTCTGGTGATTTAAGCTTTTCTCTAGTCTCAATATTTGAATCTTCATCTTGAGAATAATCTTGCTCTTTATCATAGGAGAATAAATCTCGTGGAACTTTTCTTAAACCAGTATTGAAACTAGAAAATGAATGAGTAGTTTTATCCTTGAAAATATTTGAAGTAGTTAAAGAACTTTTGTCTTTATTCTTTTCAGCTTCATTTGCTTTATCAGTTTCTCCTTCCTCAGGTGAGTCTTCATTGTCATGTAAATTATTAAACACAAGCCTCTTGAGCTTGGGTTTCTTGAGTACTTTACCTGTGCTTATGCTAGTTGTTAAAATAGTTTGATCTTCTCCATCAATAAATTTCTTGTTAGGTTTAATAACTCGAGAAGAATGGCTACTCCTTACTGGTAATACAAATTTAGCATTACCAATTTCTTTCTCCACTGGAGAAGTATTCCTCGGTGGAGGTGATATACACCGACTTTCACTAAATTGTGAAAATTTATTTACTGGTTTTGACAACGGGTTCAGATTCTTTCGTAGATAGCCTTCCTGATGTTCCAATGATGATTTTGAACTCAAATCTGTTAGTTTGGCTGGTTTTAATATACCATTGAAAGTTGAATATTCAGTTTGTTTGAGTGATGATTTCTTCTTTATGATGGACACAAGAGGAGCATGATGTTTGATAGGAACCTTTTTTAGAGGCAGAAAAATGTCTTCACAACTTTCAACAGTACCAAATGTCACAGTCTTCTTAACAGGTTTAGGTTTCTCTGGCTTATTTGGCTCCATTTTATTCTGTGATCTTGTCCTCACAGGTGATTTTGATGGATCACTAATATTATCTGGATTCTCTTGTTTATTTTTTAACACAATGTTAGTCTCTTTACTGTCACAAATGGCATTTTCCTCATTTTCATTATTTTCTTTCTTTTCTTCTTCCTGAAAGTGTAAAATAGTTCAATGGATTATTAATTACAATGTAAATAGTGTTTACATAAGCACTTACAGATTCCATGAAATAAAGACAAAAAAAATATATATTCAGTGCTGTTGTACTAGTTATACTTATTTTATTATTTCTACGTTCACGAAGAAAATACATTATTGGAAAAGAAAATTACAATTATTCTAATTATAATCATTCTGTGTATTATTCTTCTTTTCATATCATTAACATTTGTTAATTAATTATAGTAAATAATTTACT
>DWPC01000203.1:0-11808 GCA_018251435.1 Oarisma aurantiaca
AATTTAGTGGTCTAAGTCTTGTTTTCGTCTATTTTGTCTCAACATGAAGTAATAAATATGACGTGAGCAGCGTAGAATGTATAGCAAGTAACCTATATCGTATATTTGTTTCGCAATACTCCGTATATAATATAATTATTATTATCGCCCACTACAATTTTCCCCAGTGCCCAAACAAATCGGCATACCGAGTCTTATTATTGATAAATTTTTCGACTTGTCTCATTTATATTATGTTGCTTTGAGTAAATAGTCTTGGGAGTGACGTTTCGCGGCTGAAGACTGATGCACCACACTGCCTGCTTGCGATGCGCCCTTGTGGTAAGTCGAATCCACTGTAACACTGTTACTGACACCGTTTTACATTTAAAGGTTTCACAGAAAACCATCGTTATTATGTTCAGGTTAGAATTTATTATTAATAAATGGTTTACATAAGATATCATGGAACCATCGTATTTATACATTTCAGACTTACCACAACTGTTAAAATAAATCAGATATTTGCACTCTTTCAATTTAAGTTTCAGATATTCAACAAATGCAGCAGCTCCTGAAAAAAGATAAAATATTATTAAAATGTTCATTAGGTATACAATTTCATACTTACGTTTTGGTTTTGGTGGAATCAATTTAATTGCTCCGGGTTTTTCGATCTCTAAAGTTTTTGGTTTCTTTTCAGGGGGCGTTTCATTATGAACAGGAGACGGTCTTTTTGGAATCGATACGGTTGGCGGTATAACAGGAGGAGGCTTTTTGTTACTTAATAAAGAAGCTCGAGAAGGTGGTGGTTTAATCTCCTCTTCTAAGCCATGTTTCCTAAATTTAGAATTAAAAGTTTTAACTGTTTTTGGTTTCGGTTCATCAGGTTTCCTAACTTCTATAGAAATCGATGGTTTTTCTCTTTTTACATCACTTAGTTTTGGAATTTTTCCAAGTTTTTGGATGGATGGTGATTGTTTCTCTTCCGATTTTTGCGATTTGTCATCAGACTTTTCAGATGATTTGTCTTTAGTGTCTCTATTTTTATTATCTTTATCCTTTTCCCTACTTTTTTCCTTGTCATGTCTACTACTCCGATCTTTACTACTAGATTTACTACTAGAACTCGACTTTTTGTCACTATTGGAACTATCTCTTGACTTAGAACTATGCGATGAATGTCTGTCTTTTTCTCTCGATCTGTCTTTACTACTGTGCTTACTGGAATTAGAACTACTTTTATCACTACTTTTGTGTCTATCGCTTGAAGATTTTGTGTGTTTCGATGAACTGCTTTTTGTACTGCTACTTCTGTCGTGAGATTTGTCTTTTCTTTTACTCTTATATTTGTCCTTTGATTTTTCTTTATACTGATCTGAGGAGTCATCTGATGATTTTTTATCCTCGTCTTCTACTTGAGATATTATCTGTTTCCCATTTTTTAACGTTATTTTAAGAATAGGCAATGCTTCTTTATCAGTCTCCTCCTCATCTTTTATTTTTTTTTCGATGATATTTTCAATACTATCAACTTCTGATTCTGGAGATGTATCTATATTAGCAGGTTCAGATATATCCGTTGAGTTGACTTGGGGCACAGCTTCAGAAAAATTTTCATTTTTTATATCACATTCGTTCTTGCAATCCAGTGCAGCATCATTTATGATTTGTTGTATATCATTTACTTGAATTGGTATAACTTCTTCCCCTTTGACTGTCTTTAACCATTGTTCTACTAGTTTTGAAGCCAGAGCTCTTATTTCTATAACAAAAATAAAATATCAATTAAAAATGGTTAAATATTTTAATATATAACTTATTCAGAAGGGGTAATGACCCTACACAAATGAAAAAGTGAACATTTGTGTGAAAGATAAAATCTGATTAAGCATATTCTTGAATTCATAATAATAAATTATGTATAAAGACAAATTTTTCATTTTACAAAATATCCATACATCAATGTTAATTATGAGCAAATAAAATAGCAACACCTTTTGCTGGTAATTACATAAATTACATTTTATTAAATAAAGATCCTTACCCAAATGTATTTCATCTTTTGATAATTCTTTTACCAGTTTTGGACAGTTATTAGTTTTAAGACGTTCA
Source organism: Oarisma aurantiaca (assembly GCA_018251435.1). Lineage (NCBI taxonomy): Eukaryota > Metazoa > Arthropoda > Insecta > Lepidoptera > Hesperiidae > Oarisma > Oarisma aurantiaca. The sequence goes on from DWPC01000203.1 coordinate 2,095, forward strand.
ATTCCCACAGGACATAAAAGAAGTAGTTCGAGTAACTCTCGAACAAGTGGCCAATTATTAGCAGTAATGCCTTCTGTAAGCCATGTATGGACTAATCTCCAGCCTCCGGACCCCATAAATAATCCTAGTAGATCCGTTTCAGTACACTTGAGTATTTGTATGTATATACATTTAGAGACCAACTTCTTAGAAAATTTTGTCATTAAACTGCAAGAAATACAAAAAAACTAAAATTTATCGCAGTCCTGTAATTAAAAATGCATAAAACCATATGCGAACACACAATTCAACATCATCACAGTCAACACATAGGTATGATGTGTCTTCACTTATACATATATTTCACAAAATGAATTTGTTAAGATTGTTTTATTGAAATGAGATGAATGATGTAATCAACTAAATTAATTAAAGTAAATTTTTGTTGCCTCCACATATACAATAATGTCAGTTTCAATGATAAACACCTATGAACTCGCTAGCATCAGTAAATCAAATACAAAAAAAATACAGGGTGGAATATTTCAATGCCACGGGGAGGGAAAGTACTAAAATACTGGAGACAGATAATTTTACTCAAAAGAAACACATTCCTTCATTTTTAAAAAGAAACTTTCGATACAGGTATTATGTGAAAAAATCTGTCCTTTTACAATTCATAGCGGTAAACGACTTAAGTTTTCAAAAGGAAAGGAGATCATCAAACAATTAAATTTAAAATATTGATATACATATCTGATGGCATTTTCTTTGGAAAATAATAACATAAACAGGAAACAAATAAAGTAAATAAAATTTATCTGTTATATTTACCCAGCGAGCCTCTCTACTTCGTCCCTGCTTTTTACGCCGCCTTTTGGTGACAATAGTACACTGAGGCAATTCAGCAACTGGATTGGATCAATTCGTGGCTGCAACAAAAGATACAACACCTTTATTCGGCTCTCCTTTTGTGGCCCTGCTATTTTGAACCACAAAGAAGCTATTCCTTTTATTTCAACTAATAGGGAAAATCTTTAAATTAAAAAATATTCGAGAAAGTCTTAATTCCTATTTTGTAGTAATTTTTTTCAAAATAAAAATCGAAAACAAATATAAATTATGCAAAAGTGAATAACTATAAAAATCGTCAAAACAAAACATCAAATGAAGCTTTAAAAATATCAGTAAGTATAATATCAATTGAATGATATAAAATTGAAGAAACGAATTTAAAATCACTGCTATACTTAAATACCTACTTACATAAAAATTTTATAAAGCAATTAAAAAAAAACATTATTTTTTGATACGTTTTATCATAGGCAAGGAAAGGATGTTGCCATATTGTTTCGGATTTTTACGAAAAAATTAAAATATATATTCGTTACGTTACTGTTGTGTCATTCAAGAACAAACATACACTTTCAAATTTATGTAGTATCAAAAAATACTCGATTTATCGGTGAAATGTTACATTCGCTAAAATCAATATTCTATCAAGTATAATGTACATAGTTGAAATAAACATCTGTAAATTGGTTTTCGGCGAGTTTACGTCGCGTCGAGGTGTTAAATCTTGGTTCTAATAAATCACCGATCAAAAGAGCAATCGACAGATTGCTAGATACATAGAAAATCGGTAATTAGTGTATCGATTTTACGTAGGGAACCCTTAGAAAATTAATAAAGTAGACCAACATTAAAAGATATTCATTTAAGATTACTTTTTAATAAAGTATTTGTTAAGCAATGAATTAGCAAAATAAAAAGATACGGTTAGTATCTATTTATTAAATGATTTGTAAATTGGTACAGAGCAAAATACTTAACAGGCTAAAGCTAAGAGTATTAAATTTTAACTGTAACCTAGTAATAAATAACACGGTTATATAAGGTGATTCTAAGCGATACTAGGTAATACAAAAAAAAATTAGATCTTTCATAAAGAAAAATACTAAAACTAACTTCTTTCTTAAATGACATTTCTGTCCTTCTTTATTTCATACAAATACCTCAAGATTTTTTTTATATTTTGAAGTAAAACAAAATAACGATATTTAAATCTTAAACAAATACACAGTTAAACGAATATCTTTATCGCGTCTACATATTTCGTAGACAAAAATGTTTGTACTTCAATTAACCTACAGTATTAAACGGGTTGGTTAAAAACCAAAAAAGAACCACACGCGAATGTTCTGAAAAAATATCTGTGTGTATCTGGCCGTGCTTTGCCCCGCGCTAGTTTTCACGTATTTAGGCACATTCCAGATTAAAGGCAATAACTTAAAATGAAAAATCCATTACTAAAATCTTACATAATAACGTAAATCTTCTTTTAATGGTTGTAACGCTTACATAAAAATTTAAAATATTATTATTTAACTAACTGACCCATCGAACTTCGTATCGCAAAATTTTAGGGGTCGATCATAGTGGGTTGAAAATTTAGGCTTTTAGGTATTTTTGTATGTTGTATCATAAAAAAAAACAGTTTTGCACAAAAAATATGAAAATAAAAATTACGTAAGGAAGGAGCACTCGTTAACATTTAGGAGAATGAAAAAAGTGTCCGATTCGCCGACCTAGCCAATATGCATAAAAATTTTCATTTTCTTTCCTTCTTACAATAGTAGTAGTAGTCATAGATCAATATCATAAGCGGATCTTTGATTTTGTTTAAAATTTGTTATACTATTAGATGACTATTAGTATCTGTAAATAACGTGATCATTTAAATTGACCTATATTTTATGTTTTTTTTTACTTGTCTTTGGCCGTACGTACAGACGTTAATGCCACGTAAAGATAAAAAAAAATATTTATGTTTTAAACACATCATTATATTAAGCCTGTAAGTGTGAACCGGAGATCTGATAAAAATGACTTCATTTATGACGTACCTACCTAGTCTAGTTCGCATTTTGAGAAATATTAGGTAGGTACCGTACGCATGAACGGTACACTAATTAAAAAGTAATAATAAAAATCAATTTTACGAATCAGTCCTAAATCATAAAATAATGGAATTATCATTCTAAAAAGCTCAGCTAAAAATACGTCTGCGCCATACCACGCCACTTAGCAGCCATTTCAATCTCTTTGTGACGTCAATGAACGGAATCGTGTCAAGTCGCGTGGCGTGGTCCGATTTCTCTTTTAACCTAAGTACCTAGTTGTAAAGATAATAATATTCTTAACATGGGTATTGTTATTGCTACGCATTATAAATTATGATGTGGATATAGGTAATACCTACTAAAGGACATGAAACACCCCACATACATACGGTACAATCGTATGACAAGTACCTAAAGTGCACAAGTAATTGACGTACCCACAGGTTTAATTAATATATATAAAAATAATCTAAATCAATAAAACTTACCATTGTAAATTACTAAGGCGATACTGCGGGTAACTTTTTCGACACCTTAGCGTATTGCATCATACGCCACGCCCAACTTGTACAACAAAATGGCGGCCCATTTTCTCAACAAAGAAATCAAGTTATAATATAACCGCGTACTAAATCACATAAATGTTCCGTTTTAAATAGTTCTTGTACCTTAGTACATATTACACATTTATAATTATTACTGTTGAATAATAGTCCTTAAATATCACCTACGTAATAGCAAATGTCCTTCGAAAGTATTACTTTCAAAATATAATCTTATGTAACTATTTGTATATATTTAATGATATAGAATTTGTACAAATTTAATTATTTCACTAAGAATTGCAGATAATAGTAATCCAGGTAAGACTAAGGTAGCCTTTTATTCCGGCCGGGAGCAGATCGCCAGTTCAAGCACACGGCTACGTGCACGAAATGCAGAAGGAGGAATGAATGAAATGAAAGAAATCGAATGATAGACATACGCAAAACGTCAAATGAAAGTGCGTCATGGTGAGTTGTAATTTTTAACAGGAAATGAAATGAACGAGCGAATGCAATGTGAATAATAAATCGATATACCGAAATATCGATACAGTAAGAAAATTTTATTGCATTAAAAAAAGTATTTAATATGAATATAATAATTATGTGTTTAAGCAATCGGTGTTATAAACGGGATGTTTTTTTTATAAATGTGTTTGGATGGTTATTTTCATAAATATCAGGAAAGCCAAAACGCAGGTGTTAACTTTCTTCCTCGTTTAAATATTAAGTATTTCACACTCTTTAGAAAAGCGAATATAACATATTTAACCTACTTAATAATTCTTTTTTTAATCAAAGAGTAGGAAGTTCTCAATTCGGCAGTATTTCTTTTGTGTGCTACCCTATACTTTGAACTATACTTTGAACTGGGTAAACTAATTTGCATGAATTTAATAATATTAATTTGAGTGCCACCTGCCGGTTCATGTTTGGTTAATTTCTTTTTTAAGTAATAATTAATAAATGAACACTTTTTTAAATTTATAGTATTATATTGTTAAAACGAAAACAACATTTTACAATAATATGTAATTTTAATTTTGTAATTATAATCAGCTGCTACTGTTGAAATCGAATAATGCATCGAGTAAAATTCGCAAATAATTTACTATTATTCAAAGACCTAATGAATGAACGGACCAAATGTACTCTTTGGAACGGACGGAAAGAGCAATGAATGGCTACTGTTCGGGCATATCACTCCTTACTGAAATTATGTTGCCATACTTAACCTTTAGATACTCGGACTCGGACCCAAAATTTATCCTCAGTTATGCAAATACGATCTAAATTCATTTAACTAACGATCTTTATATCATTAATGGCGTTGGAAGGTACTTTTATTATCACCAAGATATTTAAAAAAATCCTTTATATTACTTATATCAACAGAGATATATTATCAAAAAAAATTTTACTGCATTCAAAATAAATATGTAAACATAAAAATGTAACCGTATAAGCATGGGAATACACGTCCGATTTTGTTTCCGAGTATGACATGCAAACCGATTATCGGATCGGATTTGTATTACGTATTCAAACAAAATCCATTATATAAATCGGGAGCAAATAGTATTTTGTTTTATAAATATACCAATATTTTTTATTTCTGAATTCTGGGTGCTGAACGAAGTATATAGGTAGTTTGTATATTGTCAGAACCGATAGTCTGAATAGACAAAGCACTCTGGCCATACATTTTGTTTTATACGCAAAACACATCCGATCCGACAATCGGAACAACCGATATTGGACGAGTATTCCCAGGCTTAAGATGACATCTCAGATCCACTCAGATCATTCATTCGAAATAATGACACTGCGTCACTGATATTAATGACATGACAATGAAATTGTGAATTGACTTGCTTTATCAATATAATACCTATTATATTATCATATTGCATATGTGCATGATTATTATTAATACTATTAATATCATAATATCACTTTAACTTGTCTTTTCAGCAATTTTTTTTATTGATTCTTTCTTTCTTTTTCTCAATAAACTTGACATTAATTTTAATTTTGGAATTCAAAAACCTCATTTCATAGGTACCACAGGTTTATTGTTAAATAAAAATGTGGGAAGATTCATTGTTAATCGTATTCATATCCGTATGCACAGCTCTATTGGGTGAAGGTAGGTATTTAGTTTCATTAATTATTGATCAAATGTTTGCGATCAATTGTTAATGTTCAGTAGACTGGATCATAAATAACATGTTTTAACTTACAGGGTTAACTTGGGTATTAGTATATAGAACAGAAAAATATCAAAAGTTGAAAGTGGAAGTGGAACGACAGAGTAAGAAGTGTAAGTTGGTGTTGAAGACTAGTAAAAGAGTTTTTCAATAAGTAATTATTTTTTACAACTTTCTGATTTATTTTTCTTTTAGTGGAAAATTTAAAGGAAGCTCATGGAGACTCATTGGATAAACAGTACAAGAAAAAGATTGAACGAGAAGAGGAGCGCCTCAAAAACAATAACCGGGATCTCACATTTGGAAAAATGAAGTCAATGTTTGCTATTGGTTTTGCATTTACTGCATTGCTGAGCATGTTCAATAGCATGTAAGTGAAACATAATAAACTTTTTCATTTGTTTGTTCACCTTCAACTTTTAAATACACTTTAAATTTTATTATGCATTATAAGAATATTTATTCATATATGATAATTATGTTGCAGTACTAAAATCTGTAAAAAAAAATTCTGTTACAGTTTTGATGGACGCGTAGTAGCCAAGCTTCCATTTCATCCTATAGGCTTGTTGCAAAACTTTAGTCATAGGAACCTGCCTGGTGATGATTATACTGACTGCTCCTTTATCTTTCTGTACATCCTTTGTACAATGAGTATAAGGTTAGTTGTAAAAAGCTTATAGGTAATTCTCAAGATATAAAACATAGTATATAATGATAATATAAAAAAAAATTACTAACATTAGGGTAAGTTTTAGTTACACTTTTAGCTACATTATTTAGCATGTTGGTTTCTTTTTTACAGGCAAAATATTCAGAAGTTGCTGGGGTTTGCTCCATCTCGAGCAGCTTCTAAGCAAAGTGGTAATTTATTTACACCCCCAGCATCTCAATTCAAATGAATAATATCAAGATTCATCAATTAAGTAACATGCAATGAAAGAAAAGACATACATAGCATGTAAATTAATAGCAGAAAAAATTTAATTTAAAGAAAAAGATATTATCATATTATTAAAAAAAATAAGTATATAGGAATTTCATTTTCAGTTCCCTTCTTGAGTTGTTGATATATTATGAAATAGAAAATTGTTATTACCAAAATTTCACTCAAAATATTAATATTTTTAAAGTTGAGTGTTTGGATTGTTGTTGTTGTTGACACCTTAAAATGTTATTTATTTATGAAATATGTAGATATGTGGATTATTTATTTTATTTGTAACAGTTGTGTTAAAGTAAATAAAAATTTAAATTAATTAATAATTTCTTATTGTGAAATTTTAGATTACCTATCAGTAAAATGTATTGTCAATCAATAAGGTAATGAACTTTAAAATCATGATAAAAATAAATAATATTCCTCTTGAGTTATATTAGTGTATTTTTTATTGTTATGACTCTTAGGATGTTGGACCTAGTTAGCATTAAGTTTAAAATGATAGAAGAACAAAGCAAACAAAAAATTGTTTTGTTTTTAAGTAGATCATAAAATAAAAACAAATAATATGTTTTTTCACTTTTGAATGCTTATTTTTCTATGGTTGTGTTTGTCAAGAATTAGGAAGGAAATATTTTTTCTAAATAATAACATAAGATTTATTTTAAATAAACAGTATTTCAATTATAGCTAAACAATGGTTCAGTAGACATTCAGTTCCACCAAGGGATAATCTGTCAAAAACCTATCAAACCCAAATCTAGTTAAATCAATAGATGTGAATTGTCCATCAATTATCAACTCAGTAACTGCCCTTCCGATTCCTGGAGCATGTTGGCAACCTGCAAACAATCAGTAACTCCAGTCTTATCATCATTAAAGTCTTAATTAATGGTTGATGAGGGAAGTAAATTGGCTCTTTCTGATTTTTTATCCTTTAAGAATATCAGCTGTGTGCATTTTTTGCAAGTCATTTGCAAGTTTGACATCATTACAAAATTTCAACAAAATATGTATACAATTAGGTAGAGATCTACGAATCATTTGGATTATTTACCTAAAGCTCCAAACCCAGTAGCAAAGAATAATGTTCCATGGTATACATGTGGTCCAAGAATACCAGTATCATCATAGGGGTTACAATCATATGACTCTGTAGCTAAATGATTAATCTGAAATCAAAACCATATTGCTCCCTTTAGTTTTGACAATGTACAACAATGAAGAATGTCATATTTGCATAATATTCTGCTTTGAACTTACTTTGACATTTTTACAACCTGGAAATCTATGCACCAGTGATGGCTGTACAAGGCTATTTAATTCATCATCAAACATTTTCTCTATAGAAGGAAGATGGCCAAAAAGCAAATTATTTCCCAAGTCACCTTTTCTTAACCAAAGACCGCTGGTATCCATTACAAAAGGAGTGTTTAATCCGAAAGGCAACTCTCCAGGTTTGTAATCTATAGAATATATATTATAATTTCTGTAATATAGATAGTAAATATTAGTCTAAGAAATTAACAACTTTGTATAAACCACAATAACTTAAAAAAAATTGGACTTCTGTCACTAATGTAAATACAATGTTTTTGAGAATAAAAGTAAGGTTACCTTTTTTCTAATGGTAGGGGTATAGTGAGCAAACCATCACCAGTACCAATTTTAGCCATTTTCGCTACATTGCCTGACTGTTGTCCAGCAGCCACAATACAAGCAGCAAAGTGTAGCGTTTGAACTTCACCATGAGGAGTTTTATAACATAATTTATTAATTCTTTCATAAGATCCAGGTTCTATTCCTTCCATTAATACATCTCTTTGCTTTTCAGTTTGAAATCCAACAACTTCTCCACTTACATACTTGACACCAAACTCTCTACCTTTTTCTATTAATGCTTTTAAATATATGTTCGCATTGAACACACCTTCATTTTCAATACTGATGCAACCTGAAATATCAGTTAATTATAATAAGAAACTATGTAACATTTTTAAAGTTACATAAATTAAATTAATTTAAATCATAATGTCTTACCTAATTTGATATCAGATGTGTCAATCCATGGGTATTTCTTTGCTATTTCTTCAGGAGATATCAATTCATTTTTTATACCATGCTCTCTTTGAATATTTATATTTTTCTCTAATTGCTCTGCAAACCTTTCACTAGCCAATATTAAGCGTCCATATGGATGGTATTGGATGTCAACATCACTAAATAAGTGTTCTTTTATATTTCTAAAAAACTCTGCACTGTATTGAGCAAGATAAATATTTTCTGGCAAAGAGAAGTGTTGAGTTAGTGTTCCCATTACTACATTGTTTTGCAAATGTTTATACTGTAAAGAGTAACAATTAATAAATAATTAAGTAAAATTGTGAATATTATGTTTTATTATATTATTCTTGTCTATAAGATAGTTAAATAATAAATACTAACAGTGGTATCTTTTTCTAATACTACAATGGAGAGTCCGGGACCAGCTCTTGATTTCAGCGCGTGTGCGACTGCAGCGCCTATAAAACCACCACCTATGATAGCAACATCTGTGTGTTCTGGAAAATGTTCTTGTTGTTTATTACGAATATCATTAGATATTATTTCCCAAGTCCTAGTAAAAGGATTACGGTAAGTACGAGAGAAAAACTTAATCGGTTTAGTTATTCCTAATTTGTATAATAACGAAGTAGAGAACATTTTTACTATTTCATTTCAATTAATCTTTAAAATTTAGTTTGGGATGCAATCATACTTTCGCACTGAGTATGTAATTGAATCTTTATAGATTTTTTTTTGTCTCTGTTTATTCATAGAACGCACTTAATGATACTACAGAATCAACAGCCACTACACTAATAAGTATAATATCTATTCAAATCATCGAGGAGAAAAATAAAGAATCGTGTTTTTAAACACTACATAAACATAACCTCAATTAAATTATTTGAATTTGACAATAATACATATGTTACGTCACGTTGACATTTTTCAAGCTTAAGAGCGGGTACACATTAGGCGCTCGACATTGCGTTGAGCGCGCGTTGAAAGCGTACACACACCGCGTTCAGTGCGGCGTTCGGCGTACGTTAGTAGGGTGTATATTTCTAGCTCAGTACGAAAATGGATACTTA